>VDFB02288362.1:0-130023 GCA_007258455.2 Sequoia sempervirens | reverse complement strand
TATAGGTATGAATTTGTTTGAAGGCAAACGAACCAATACAATGTCATCATTGCAGAGTTTTTTATGACAAGCATGGATGTAATAGGAAGGAAAATGCGTAGGATACTAGTGGCCAACAAGAGTGTCAACAATTCATCATTTAAAATATTTTTAAATTTTGCAAATAAAACATCTCAATTTTATTAAGTGTGACTTAGTGTTCTATCTCTAACAATAAATTTATTTGTCATATTTGTCAGAAAAATTATCTATTAAAAGTACATTATGATTATTCTATATAAATGAGATTAACCACATTGTGCATAATCCAAGTGTCTCACACTTGTGCTAAGTCCACAACAACCATTCAATTAAATTAAAAACTAAATAATGGGGTATACTTTATGTATTGTTTTATCTTTCTTATAAATCTAATAACTACATGTGTTTAGATGAATTTTATGTGGCCATAGCTTGCTTAGCATACTTATTTATTGCTAAAATATTTATCAAGAAATTACATACTACACACACACACAATGCATTATATTATTTTATGGTTTCATATTTTTGATCAATTATTTGAAAGGAGTAGGGTATGTAAAAATGTTTCCTAAAAAAATATTAGAGGAGAGTATTATGCAAGTTTTAGATCTTTACAATTACAAAAGATAGAAACACATATAAAACATAAACAAAATCATACCACAACATAGGTGTATGTGAGGAAAACCCTTATAGGAAAAAAAACCCACACTCTAAACTATTTCAATGCATTGTCTAGTAATCTAAACATAGTTATAATAGACTTGTAGAGAAAACCCTTATTAGAGTATCACCAACTAAATATCTAGAGTAATTTTGACAACATAATAGTATCTATACACTCACTATTCAACACCTCCAATCAAAGCATTCTATAGATAGGAGAATTAGTACATGAAACTATCAAATGGTAATTGCAAAACTATGAGCTAAAACCACCCAAAAAAAGTGATGTCCAAATACCTAGGTAGAAAACCTACACTCAAATCCAAAATGAATTCATTGGCTAAAAACAACATATTCCTTCCACCTATCATAAGTGTGCCATAAACCACTCATGAAACTGGGTATTTCATTTTGGTTTTATTATCTCCATTCAAAGATGTCTTATGATGTGTCCTAACATGCATCATAAGTTGATTAATAAAAGTAAGTCCCTCTTACAGCTCTTTTCTTTGTCCTATATGTTTTTAAAGATGTCGTAACTTTTGTTATAAATTACTATTGAGGTACTTAAAAAAAATATAAAGATTAAAAAAGTCCACACAACAAACATCCTTAGAAGGCATACTAAACAGCCTAAATTTTTTATTTTGTTAAAAAACAAAGTGTATGACACAAAAATTGAGATTTTGTATTCCAAAGTTTGAAAATTACACCCTTCATAGAATGCAGAAGCAAGTTAGACACCTTTCCTGTCTGTCATGCTTCGCTCTATTTGTCAGCCATATAACATTGTTTTGATTATATGTGTTGAAGCCGCTATTGAAGAGTTCAATCTAATGTATGCAAATGTTGAAAAGCATATTTGACAGAGATCTAAAGTGGTGGAATGGAGTAGAGTTGATAGCAATAGAGCGTAGTAGTTCCAACAATTTTAAAGTGATAGTGAGTGCGCTTAAAGGAGCGTTCAGGCAAATGGATTGTCATAAGATAAGAGTGGAGGGCATTCTGATAACAAATCCATCCAACCTGCTGGGCACCACAATGGATGAGAAAATGCTGAGAAGTATATTACGTTTTGGGATAGAGAAGAAAATTCATCTGATCCGCAAAGAGATCTGGGTTGGAAGGATTTGTTATCAGAATGCGCTTCACTTTTTATCTTATGACACTCTCCCTACTCGTCACCTGAAAATTGTAGGAACTAGTAAACTCTCCAGCCATCAAAGTAAGGAGTGTGTTCACATTGGCCATTGGAGGTTGCTCTCCGGAAAAGTGGTGTTGGCAGTTGCATGGTGTTAAGCTATTGAGTTAATTCTTTGCCTCAAGTCTTGCTCGTTATCCATAGCTGTCCTATGCTGGGAAGCAAGAGATGGATATCCTATTTGTATAGGCAAGGGTGAGAGCAGGTGAAGAGGTAAATTTCAAAGTTTGAAAAAGAGGTAATGGTCCAACGTCAACAAGCGCAGGCGGCATCGTTGCTCCACAATATACAGACATGGTCATTCGAATTTGGTCCGTAGGAGGTATATTGGAACACAAGTTACGCCAGGATTTGCGTTGGTACACAAGTGAATACTCTGAAAGGATTTTTAGCCAGTCAGAGAAGACTTGAGCCATAAGTGTTGGCATCATTTTCGCTTATAAACTCTAATTCGTTGAATCTCCTCGTGAATTTCCTCGTATGGGATAGATTTGACCCGGCAGACCATATTTTATGCGCTGACTTGGAATGATATTTAAAATAATTAAATGTGGAGGTAAGGCTGCGGAGGAGGTATATTTAGGTATTGTATATATATGTGAGATCCTTAAAGAAAGAAAGGGGGAGAAATAATATAACCGACTTTTTTTTATGTCTATATTTGTATAGTTTTAGTGTAATTTTTAATTAAAAATAGTATTTTATAACATTTTATAATGAAAGGTTTTATCAATTTAAATATTGTGTTATCTATGTATTTTATCTATTTTGTAATTATTGTTTCTAATAAAAATAATGATGTCATAATGATAAAATATATGTCATAATTTAGATCCCAATTTTCTTAGAGTGATTCAAAAGGTCTTATAAAATTTCTCATTGGAGACTAGGTATTGTCAAAATAGTCCCCTAGGTTCTTGTTACAATAATAATATCCATAGGTCTAACATACAATGCCCTTAGGTCTTATAGGCAATATACAATGCCCTTAGGTCTTATAGGCAATGCTTTGACAAGTAGAAGAAGGAATATGGAGGAAGACATACATAGTGGCCATAAGACTTACATATAAAGTTTGTAAAATTCCCACATGAATTACATATAATGCTCATAAGTCTTACATGTTCCCTTAGGTCTTATCTAATGCCCATAAATCTTACAAGTGCACTTAGGTATTACATGTAAAGTTAGCTACTATTAGGCGTCATTGTCACAAACCCTTGGATCCCTTAGTAGAAACTCCTTGAGGCCAAGCATGGAAGTAAAGGCACAACATAGGATTTTTGTTTAGTGATTGTTGGGAGTGAAGCTCGGGTCACCACAATCATAATATATACAACCTAATAATTAGTCTAACAAAGTGGAGAGTAATTTCATTATTAAGAACTTTTCTTTTAATGAAGTCCACATAAAAAACAAATGTTCTTTCTTCTTTGATGTTGAACACAAGTCTTTTCCAAGAGTAATAAATGTTTTTCCATTTCATAATAAAGTGATCTAATTTTAATAGTACCCATATGAAGCTCATCAATAAGTTGATAAGCTACATGGATTCCTTTGCCAATTCCATTGCACTTCTACTTTCAACTTCTTTAGACAAAGATGCCATAATAGGTCACTTATTTAAGTATTTTTCTATCCTTGTGATAAAAAATACACCATATTTTGAAGACATAGCCAAAGGTGTATTTCTTATCAATATAATAACCAACATAGTCAATATCAAAATAACTAAAGACACTTTTACTCTTGGTGTAGGAATAATAAAGACAAAAATTAATTATACCTTTAATATTCTTTTTATGTTGCTTTAGACTTTTTCCAACGTTCCATATAAGGATCTTACATAAATATGGATGTAACTCCTACTTTAGGTGATTATAGGCCTCAAAATATGAATTTGAGAGAAATCTTGACTAAATGTTTATACAAAGTATAATTGATCTTTTTACATGATAGATTTAGGTATGATTTGGTTACTACAGTCTAAATAGGTATAGCAATGGGTTTACAATATGTCATACAAAAATTTCAAACAAATTACATGCATATGTGACTAGAGATATGGACACTTTTGAAAATATGATGAAGAAGACCCTAGGTTGTTTTTCTTCAGAGTTGAAGTCTAGATTAATAGAAAATAATTAGTACATCAGGTTTTAAAAAACAAGTAGTTATGAATTTCCATGCTTTTTCAAGTAATAAACAGCCATCTTACTTAACATATATAGTCAAAGAGCCATAATAGTAATGTGGCTTTATTTGATGAAAATTATAAGGTAACCTTAGACTCTCCTTCGCTAAAAGATCATGATAATAAGGACGAGTCTTTCGAAGTTATGCACATTAGATATCCCTTGAAGCAATCTACTGAGCTAGTTCTTATCCTTTATCCACCCTCACAACAACTACAAGTTCAAAATAAACATGTGCTTATCTTAGAACCACCTACAAGGCAACTAGATAATGATAATATTTCATAGCAACTGAGTTACAATATCATTTCTCACACAAACAATACAAGGAACAATAGGAAACAACAAACCACTCCCATTTCATTACCATTATCTCAACCTATCTTGCCTAGTGCCCCTCATTTTCCTTTACATAATGGAAATGAGTATGATCTTGTTGAACATTAAAGAATACTCCTGCTAAGATATCCTTATGGGATCTTATTCAAGCCTCACCTATTCATCATAACATGCTTCAAAGTTCTTTACAACAAGTTCCTATCCATCCTAATGTGCAACCAAATGATGTGGCAACCCAAATTCAAGCTATAACTTCAGTCAACTTAGACATTACTTTCCATCAAGATGAGTTACCTTCGTAGAAGTGCAAAAAAAAAATGATGCTTTCATGATAAGATTAATATGTGGAGGATAAAACGAACTCTGATTGGCAATGGTTTGAAACTTAATGTGTGTAGTGCAAACCTTATTGATAAGATTAGAGTAGAAAAAGCCAAATTCAACCTAATTCTTTATATATTCATGGGTTTGATAACGCAGGGAAACAACCACTTGGTGTGATCACATTACCTATTACAGTTGGAAACACCACATTATAAACTACTATCCATGTTATGCCTCATGATCTTTCATATAATATTCTCTTAGGTAGACCATGGATTCATGAAATGCAACCGGTGCCTTCTACTCTTTATCGTAAAATGAAGCTTATAACAATAAAGTTTACACAGTCTAGGATGATCCTAAACCTAAAATTTTTTTGCACGTTGAGAAAGATAAACAATCCTTTGAAAACATTGAAACCAACCATACAAGTGGAACCCGTGCAAGAGAAAGAGAAATAAAAGCATAATGAAGAAGTTACAAAGTTATTGGAAGATGATTCCAGTTCCTTAAATTTCACACCTACATTCATGGGTGAATACACGATCACAACAAAAGAGTTTGAAAAGGGAAAACAAAAACTGGTAATCTCAACACACAAATCAATGAAAAAATTTAAAGGATCCACCTCAACCACTTTAGAAGAAGAAGCATTTATTACACAAAAAACTTTGATGAAGTTGATTATGAGCAACCACTGAATCTAGAAAAAATGAAAAAGCTTTATGGAAGAGGTTATGAACTTTTGAAAAAACTTGGTTATAGTGGAAAAGGATGTAGTGCTAGAGAACAATGTATCTATGTCCCTATAGAGCCTAACACACAAGAGACCTCTAGTGGTCTTGGTTATTTTCCTTTGAAAGAAATGAAAGAACAAAGAAATCCTCGCTTAATATCAATTTCATCACACAAAACACTAATGACTGAAATTTGTTAGATTTTACACCCTCCTATAAAGGAGAGCACAAAATCTCACAATCTAAAGAGTCTTGTGTAACTATGACACCTTCTACTAAGAAAAAAGATGTCTTTGTTGCAAAATAAAGGAACATCTTCTACGAGTAACCAAGAGAGTATCTTGTCGAGACTCCTCCAAGATCACTTGATATCTATCCCTCCAAGAACACGAAAGAAATGGTACAACAAGAGTTCATTTTTTTCATATCATAGAGTTTGTGGTCATTCTATTAATGCATGTAAGGATTTTTAAGTGATAAAATTCTACATCTTAAAGATTGTGGTGCTCTTGTGTTGAAGCACATAGTTCCTCTAGTTAATACTATTTTTTATCAATCATCTTGGTTCATCCTTGTCTTACACTAAGTGGGGGAAAGGGGTTAGGTAGCCTTGTCCTTGTATGGAACTTGTCATTGTCTCTTTTGGCTAGTTGACTACCTTCCATGTATATATAAGAGCAAGCTTGGGATGTGGATGACATGCCAAAATATGTTTTAAAAATGGGCTCCAAGTCCTAGGGAGGACCCATATTCCCATGGGCGAATGGGTCCCAAGTCCCTATTCCTGGAGGACACATTGCTCAAGGTGAAGTTTTTTTGATAAAGGGAAAAACGAGTTTTACAAGGACCCGAAACCACCAAGTTTACAACAAAAGAGAAAGGACTAAAAAGTCCAATAGTAAAAATAGGCTACACAAAAGGAAAAAACCAGAAAAAGCAGCAACCACCCACAAAATACCAGGAGGGTTAGACAAAAAACCAGCCGAAAACCAACAAAAAGACCAGTTGCAACTAACCTAGAGTCTTCAGAACAGACTCGGTCTCTGCCTCTAGGTTCTGCATGTCCTGAACACCCTTCTTGAAGGTTTGAATCATCTACGGCGTAAGAGGAGCCTTCCTCTTCAAATTAGCTCTGGTTCTCTTTGAAATACCAACATCCTCTTCCTGGTTTTTATCATTGACCTCATCCAGATCAACCACCAAAGACCTCTGTTGAGCTTTGTCCAATTTTTCAGTCATGGCATTGATGATGATGGCATTGTGTCTTGCCATCCTATTGTTCTGCTCGGCTATAATTTTAACAGTATTTTTTATTTTTTCCAACTCAATTTCAACCCTTCTGTCCATGCCCACTTGGTTCTAGGTTTTTTTACTGGCACCATGATATTTTCGCTCCACCTCTTTCTTACCAAGTGCTATAACCTTGGCTCCCATTTCTTCTAGTTTACTTTGAAGGGCCCAGTTTTTTATTTTTAGCTCATTGATTTCATGAAAGATCCATTTCAAAATTTTGAAATAGTCAGCAACATTATTCCTAGCTAAACCTAAGACATCCATAGTGGGTTCCCTTTCTAGGTTGAAGCAAGTTTTAGCAGGGTCGGGGGTTACAGGGGAACCAATTCTAGCATCTTTGTCCAACAACGGGGCAACAAAGGACGAAGTATTGTTCGCCCCATAATCCTCAGAATCAGGAGAGTCTTCAGAGTACGACACAAGGTTTTTACTTGGTAGATTCATACCAACGCTTCTTGTTTTAAGGGTAGAACTTCTTAGCTTAGGCACAATGCAAGCTTTCACAGAAAGGGAGTTAAGGCCTTTCTTGCCAATTTGGACAGAGGAAGGGCTAAGGACTATCCTAACCAGGCTCAAATTGGGAAAATTCCCCGAGCAGCTAGGTTTGGTATCATCCTCCTCAGAATCAAGAGGGGCATCCAAATTAGTAGGGGTAGGCATAACTTGGTAATGTTCAACAATTAACCTAATCAAACTAGTATGCAAAATAGGATATATTTTTGGGATTTTCATGTGATCATCCAGACTTTTTCTCAAAGAACAAAGAAGATAGTAGGGAATAGAAACCCTTACCTTGTAGCAGAAATGGTTGAGCAGGGAAAAGTGATATCCGTAGACCCTGTTGAAGTGACAATCCACAGTAATGTACTCCATGATAACACGAAGAACTTTTCTCCAGAGAGCTTTTATGGTATCGACTTTGAAGTAGCTGTTAGAAATTTTTACCAGTTTCATTCTTTCCTTCTCTTTCTTTGGAAATCTGATGACAACTTCATCAGAAAAAACCCTATCCCTGAAAAATTTGTGTCCATCAGTGGACATTCCAGTCACTTCAGCTATAAGGTTTTCATCGAGCTCGACTTTCCTACCAAAAAGGGTAAGTTCCCTATTTTTCCAATTCTTCTCAAAATGCTCAGTGGCCTCCTGATTAGACCCATGGAGTTTTTCCAGAAAAGGGAGTAAACCCCCACTTTTTACTTTGTTCCATGCATTAGTATTTCTTGTATGCATCTCAAAACTGTTTGACTCAACTCTTTTCCTATCTCCACCCATTTTGGCAAGCACAGTGGAGCAGACAGAGATGAAATATTTCCTTGAAATGGTCCCGCCAAATCTAAGAGCCCACAAAGCATGCTAGGAAACCTTACAGATTAAGCAACTAAGCTCGGTCCCATACAATCTGATGATTGTTATGTAATTACCCTGTCCTATCATCATTAATGAGGTGACACGCTCCTTGCCCATGTGACGCATCATAGTTCAATAAGGCCTGGACATTAACGCTTGATTCACTAAAATTTAGCCAAGTGCACTGTCCTTTGCTCCTAACCCCTTCATTAGCAAAAAAATCCGCCATAGCATTGGCTTCTCTATAGGCATGTGAAATCTTTATATTATCAAACTTGGCTAAGGTTGAGATAGCATCATCAATCCAAGACTTAATAGTCCACGAGGGGGGGACCTACCTAAAAGACAATCAATAATATTTTTGGAATCCCCTTCAAGCCAAAGGTTTTTAAAAATTAGACTATAGGCCAAATTTATAATATGAAAAGCTCCAGCAGCCTCAGCTAGGTGATTGGTTTGAGATCCAAGGGGAGTGGCAATCGCACCTAGAAAGTTGCCAAAGGAATCCCTTATGACTCCGCTGCAACTCGCCGCCCTAGGATTACCTTTAGCCGCTCCATCGAAGTTGGCTTTGACCCATCCATTAGGCGGAAAAGACCAACAAACACCCTCTCTATTCTTCTTAGCTTGTTTAGGGGCCCAAGGAAAATCAAGACTTATATTCCATTCCTTAGCAACCTTAAGATCATAGGACGAGTGAACTACTTTCTCGGAGTTGCTAACCTTCTGGGATATAGCAATGACATTTTCTTTAAAAAATCTGATTATTTTATCAAAAACAATATCCACCGATGCTTCTTTATCTTTGTAAATTCTATTGTTTCGTTCTTTCCAAAGACCCCAAGCAATATGAGGGAAAGAGAAATCCCACAAGTACCGAAGTACAGGATTGTGAGTTAGGGCTTTCCATTGATAGAAGAAATCTTCAATAGACAAGGGAAAAACCCAAGAAAGTTGCCAGTAACAGATTATTTTTCCCCAAATTGAGGTAGCAAAAGGACAGTGAAGAAATAGATGACGCTCTGATTTTGCCTCCATCTTGGAAAGAAAACATCTATTAGGTATTTGAAAGCCACACTTGCAGAGGTTGTCAACCGTGAGCACCTTATTTTGGAGAAGGATCCAGAAAAATATATTGATTTTAGGGACCAAATGTTTGAACCAAGCCTTTGACCAGAAGGGAGGAGAAGCCTGGAAAGAAGTAAGCCTGGAAAAAGCAAATGAAACCGAATAATTTCCCGAGGGTTCATCACTCCAAACAAGACGATCTTCCATCTGATCAGGGCAGAGTCTAACAGCCAAAAAAGAAGACTAAATAGGAGCAAGAGCTTGACTGACAAGGCACAAATCCACCCATTTTCCATCCACTCGATAGTTTTTCACATATGAGCCAAAAAGAGCTTTGCAATTCTCAGCCCACTCGCTAAAGGAATCAATTTATATAAGGGGCTCATTAAACAACCATCTATCCTCCTAGAATCTAGTTTGGTTTTCGCTTCTAACTTGCCAGCCCACTCCAGATTCAACAACTTTTCTTCCATTTATCAAATTATTCTAGCAGGTAGAGCCTCTAGGAAGAAGATGGGATTCCTTCAAAATTATAAGGGATCTATTACTCTCCAAATATTTGCTTGCTAGGATATCAATCCATTCCCCTGAGGACGAAAAAAATTCTCCAAATTTGTTTAGCTAGAAGAATCTTGTTAACCATTCTGATTTTTCTAAGACCTAAACCTCCGACCTTTTTCGGTCTGCACACCAGATCCCATCCTATTAAAGGTAGTCTTTTTTTTTTCTTCGACACCCGACCAAAGAAATATTTTTTGAATCTTTTCAATTGCATCCACAAACTTAGCAAGGATTTTGAAGAGGCTCAGAGCATAAATTGGAAAATTCTGAAGAGTAGCTTTGAGGAGTTGAATTTTACCCACTTGGCTTAACAGAGCTCCTTTCCAACCAGCAAGCTTCTTATTGAACCTCTCAACCAACAAAATCCAAAAGGATTCTGGGGGTTTAAGGCTTAAGGGTAAGCCCAGATAGGTAGCAGGCAAGGACTCCACCCTGCAACCAAGGATTCTGGCAATTTTATTTTGTTTGTGAACAAGAGTGTTGAAGAAGAAAAGAGAGTTTTTCTGTTTATTAATCATCTGTCCTGATGCCCTCCCATACTCATCCAGCAGAGATTTCAAAGTTTTTCCCTCCGAGATAGAATATTTTTCGAAGACCATGGTATCATCAACAAATTGTTGATGAGAAAAAATTAGATTGTTAGAGGACGGTTTGAGACCAAGAAGGGATCTATTATCGATCAACCTTTTCAAATTTCTTCCAAGACTTTCAGCCATAATAGTGAATAAAGTAGGAGAAATAGGATCTCCTTGTCTTAGACCTCTGAAACTTTAGAAGAAAGTCGTGGGAGATCCATTAACCATTACAGATATAGAAGCAATAGACACAAGTTGTTCCACCATTTGAAGAACCCTGTTACAAAACCCAAATGCTTTAAAAATTTTAAACAAGAATTTCCAGTCAACTTTGTCATAGGCTTTTGAGATATCAAGCTTTAACAGAAAGCCCTCAGTCTTAGATTCAACCAAGGAATGGATATTCTCATGCATAGTGACAATAGAATCAAGGATCTGTCGACCAAGGAAAAATCCATTCTGTTGAGGTGAAATCAGAGTGCGCAAGAGAATTAAGAGTTTAGAAGTAAAAACCTTCGAGATGGTTTTATAGATTGAGTTGCAGAGGATTATGGTTCTGAAAGCCTCAAAGTTCACCGCTCCAGGTTTCTTAGGGATTAGAACCAAAAAAGTAGCATTCAACTCTTTTAGGAGACTTCTGGATCCAAAAAATTCTTTAATAGCATTCACCACATCTTCTCCAACAATCTCCTAGAACCATTGGAAAAAAAACATAGGGAATCCATCTGGACCCAGAGCTTTACTCCCTTCAAAGGAGAAAAAACCTTCTTAACTTCCTCATTGGTAGGAATAGCAGGAAGCAGAGTTATTTTCCTGATTGATCACATTAGGTATAGCCTCTATTAAATGGTCCTGATCATTTTGGTTATTTTCATCATTCTCAGAAAGAATATTTTTAAAGAATAAAACAACACGCTTTCTGATGTCCTCCTCCTCCTCATTCCTAATACCATCCACTTCAATTTGAGAAATTCTATTGACCGCCCTGTGTTTTGAGGCCGATAAATGAAAGTACCTAGTATTTTTGTCACTTGCAGATAACCATAAAGCTCTAGATCTTTGTCTCCAGAACTCCTCTTTTCCAATAATATCATGCATCTTAATAAGGAGTTCATTCTCTTTTTCCTTAATATCATTCACATATCCTTCCTTCTGGATTTTGTTTTGAATCTCCCCCAGATCCATCTGAAGATCAGATTTAATCCTAAAAATGTTCCCAAAGGACTCTTTTTTCCATTTTTTTAGGTTGAATTTAACTTCCCTTAATTTTTTAGCTACTCTAAACATAGTTGTGCCAAAGATACTTATATTCCACCATTTCCTAATTTATTCTTTAAAAAAAGGATGAGAAAGCCACATTTTTTCAACTCTGAATGGGATTTTTTTTTTTCTTCTTTAAAGGCTCCACAACAAAACTACTAGGGAAGTGGTCAGATCCAATCCTAGAGAGGGCTTTAAGAGAACAGTAATAGTTAAAGAACCAATGATTAGATATTAAAGATCTATCTAATCTAACCTGGATAAGATCCATACCCTTTCTGCGATTCAACCAGGTATAGGAAGCTCCTTGCAAATCCAGATCAATCAGCGCCTGGTAGTTGATGAAGCTCTGAAGATCCTCTTTACTCTCTGCATTGATCTGGGAACCTCCAAATTTTTCTTCAATCAGTAAGGGAGTATTAAAGTCTCCCATGACAACCCAAGACTCTCTGTCAAAAATCCTCCTAAAGGCGGCCAGCTCCATCTAGAAGGATTTTTTGAGACCTTTTCCATTGGGGGCATAGATATTAGATTGGATCCAGCTGAAATTATCCCTAATATGGGTGAATCTAGTAGCAATATGGTTTGTACCTTCCAAAATCGGATCCCCTTTGATTATATGACTATTCCAGAAGGTAATAATACCTCCTGAAGCACCATTCGAGTTGTTTCCATGTGTACTACAATGCTGAAACAGTTTTATCTTTTCCATTTTTTCCTTTGACATTTTAGTTTCCTGAATAAGGAGAATATCAAGCTTGTGATCTCTAACAAAATTGTGCAGAACATCCTTCTTGTGGGGATTATTAAGTCCCGTGATATTCCAAGACATGATCTTCATGAGTTACCAGGGGAGTTGAGGCACTCCGGGATGGTTTTTTGAAAACCATCCGCAATATCCTGAAAACTATTATGCTCTCTTGTCCATTTAGTTGACTTTTTCCCTCGAGAGTTCTTTGTTGCTCCACAGTCTGCCTTTGCTTTTAATCTGGTAGAAATGCCACTTGGAGTCTTCCATTATTTTTTTTTTCTTTTTCTTTGATAAAACCTCTTCTTTATTAGTCTCTTCTTGACTATACGTCTCTTTACTTGACTCCCATTCCTTATCAGTAAGAATTTTTTTCTCCCAGGGTAATGTCTCCATGATTCCATTCAAATGAAAGGTTGAATAGTTATTAGAAAGATCAGTAGAATGGTCTTGATTATCGTATGAATCCTTAACTAGTTCTGAGGAATTAGGATCCGTAAAGTGATCTACACCCGAAGGAAAAAAAATTCAGAGGAAGGGAGAAGAAGAGGGATATTCAGCTCCAAGGACAACCCCTAGATAGGAATATCCTCCAAACCAGGGTTCCCATCTATTTTCTCAACTGGGCTCAACTCTTGGGATAAGGGGCTAGCTTCCTGACTCTGCTTTTCTTCACCAACCGTCTGGTCCTCACTAGCTTCTTTTTCCATAGTTGTTAAGGTATTCTCAAAATCCTTATGTTGGAGTTCCTGTGGAATCTCACAATTATTTCCCATATCACCATTAGCCTTAGTTGAAGTGCTTTGAACATTAGACTCTTTATTCTCAAGGATTTCTCCTTCTGATTTTTGTCGCCATATAGATTTCAAAGAACCAGCTGGTTTCTCTTTCTCTTTGGTGGCATTTAACAGACATTTCTTAGCCCAATGCCTAGATTTTTTACATTTGAAACAAGCAAAAGGGATAGTTTCAAACTCTATGTCCTGCAACCAGAATCCCAACTTCGACTGAATCTTGATTGATGAGGGAAGGTCAACACTATGAGAGACCCCTACACATATTCTTGCAAATACTAGCCTTTTTCTAGCAGCTGTCATAGAATCAATAGAAAGGAGCTCTGCAAAGTAGCTTGCAATACCATAAAAGACATCCTCGTTCCAATATTCTAGGGGAAGGCCTGGGAGTCTGACCCATACTGGGACATTCTCAAAAATAGAGTCTGAGAGGTCCAGATTAGAAAACCATTTCTTTAGAGCCAGGGATGATTTCCCTATAACCTATGGACCACCACTTCTAACTGCCAAGATATCCTCTCTGCAAGTAACCCCTTTGATTATAAGCCATAGTTTATAAGGTGAATTATCGGTTATGACCTAAACACTAACCCCTTTGATTACATTAAATACAGGCAATCATACACATCATGTGTGTGTGTAAGAGGCAAGACCACATACGAAGTAAAATTATTTATGGATTATAGTGTAGAGTAGTAAAACTAAACGAGAAAATGATTTACATTGCAAACAAAAAGAAGGATTTCATTATATTCATTCGGGATTCATTACAATGTGCATTGCAAATTCTTTTAAAAGCATTGCATTTTTTTGAATTACATTCTCGTGAATAACCACCCAAATTCCCTTAGGAATAACTTTCGAGAACTAACAATTAATTTATTTATTACTAACATAATAACTAATTTACTATATCTAAACTTTAAATTTACTAAATATAAACTTTAATTTCCAACAACCCCCCCTTAAAGTTTACATAATAAAAGCAAAATTTAAAAATGAAAACCAAAATTTTGTAGTCAACCGGAAAATGTCTTAAGCATCAACCCAAACTCCTCATGTCTAGGTAAATGTTTGATTACCAACTCTTCATCAGCATTGATCCAAACTCCTCTTATCTAGATAAATGTCTAGATTACCAACTCTTCATCAGCATCGATCCAAACTCCTCATGTCTGGATAAATGTCAGGATTACCAACTCTTCATCAACATCGATCCAAACTCCTCATGTTTGGATTACCAACCAACTATGAATCGAGACTAACTCCATTATCCACAATAACACACCTACAAAATTATGGATCAAGACATACTCAATTATCCATAAATGGTTTGTGGATTCGACTATCCATAGACCAACAAACCAAGTTGCATGCCCCATCTTGCTCCTAAAAGGACTCGAGATGAAACAAAATTTTCTTCTCATGCAAAATATCATCCCTAAGCGAGAAGCTAACTGGGATGACAGTTGTCCTCCTGCCTCCATTTCCTCCAACCTCAAATATGATCCCTACTTAATTCTTAGAGAACATATAATTCTCCATTGTCTTGATCACACAATGCCATATTACATATTTCTCCCTCTTCCTCGATGGCGATTAAAGCATTATCTATTTTTAACTTGAAATCAATAAGATCTCTAGCATGTTGAATGCAATTTACTAGAATGTGTCCTCTTTGGTTACAATAAAAGCATTTGAATTTATTCTTTCCTATTGAAGCATTAGTTTTCCCTTTGACAAAGTAAGTAGATTCAATGACAGTTGAGTAAGTTTCAGAGACTCTTTTCTCTTCATCAATTAAATAAGATATCGCATTCTCTAAGGTCGGGCTTGGATTCAATTTGCTTAAAGTAAACACAATATTGTCAAAACTTTAGGGCATACTATTTAATAAAATAGCTTTGGCATCATCATCATCAACTATACAATTTATTAGAGCAAGTTGATTAATAAGAGAACGAAATGTACTAATATGTTGAACAACACTATAACCCTCATTCATTTTCAAACCAATTTTTTTTTGCTTCATTCCCATTTTAGCACTTGAGGCCTATGAACCAAATAAAGAATTAAGACTTTCCCATATTTGGTTTGAGGTTTTTGTCAAATCAATATGATGTAAATATGTATCAGATAATCCAAGACCAATAATTGTTGTAGCTTTATGATCTTTTGTTGTCCATTTTAATAGTTCATCTGCATCTTGTGGTTTTTTAATAGTTCCATTAGCAATCTTCCAAAGTTCTTTTTCTATTAAAACCAGTTGCACTTTGACTTGCCATGTATGAAATTCATGACCCTCAAACTTTGAAATAAAATATGATTTCTCCATTTTAAAATAAAATCAATCTAATCATTTATCACTCCATTTTTATAGAATAATAGAGAGATCATAAATATTCAGAATGAATTGCAACTTTAGCTCTATTTTTTAAATCTCATACTATATCACCTCCTTACAGGTTGTTGGTTCACACATTGAAAAAAAATGCTTACCAAAGACCAAAAAATAGATTTTGATCTCTGTGCTAAAACCCCTTCAAACACCTTATGCACAAGAAGCCTCCATACGCTCTTTCATCATAGGCACACATGAATCATTGATGCTTTGATACCAATGTAGAGCAATAAAAATAAAAGAGCAAATGATTTACATTGTAAACAAAAAGAAGGATTTCACTATATTCATTCGGGATTCATTACAACGTGCATTGCAAATGCTTTTAAAAGCATTGCATTTCTGTGAATTATATTCTCATGAAAAACCACCCAAATTCCCTTAGGAATAACTTCCAAGAACTAACAATTAATTTATTTATTACTAACCTAATAACTAATTTACTATATGTAAACTTTAAATTTACTAAATATAAACTTTAATTTCCAACATTATAGATATGCATGTGAGGGAATAATTAGGAGTAGAGGGAGAAGATATTACAAAAACCAAGCTCTTAATATATACATGCATTGATATGTGTAAGGGAAAGATGATAAATGAAGCAAAATTATTTATGCAGTATATATGCGTAGGAGGTCATTATGGAAAGGAGAGGAAGGAGATATTACAAAAACCAAGCCCTTGATATGTATTTTATACTACAAATGTTATTGAAAGTTTTCACATTTATTGAACAATGCTTTTGTGTGGTTTTCTTACCTGTAATGGTTTGCTCCACGAAAATAATGTTTTCTATGCATGTTCTTTTACTTCTCATTACTATTTCATGTTTATATGTTTAATGATTAGTACAACCTAAATGATTCTAACAATATGTTGAGAAACAAGATGCATAAACAACTAATGATTAAATATGAAATAACGAACAAAAGAAATAATAATTACAAAATCAATAGAATGCATAAAAAAGAAAACCTTGCACTATAAAACCCCACAAAATATCTACTAAAGCTATACAAATATAGACATACAAGAACACGATAAATTATATTATATTGTTCCCTCTTTCTTTCCTTAATGCCTCACATGGATAATAAATATACCTCCTCCGCAGCCCTACCTCACACATTTATCAAATGTGTATATTATTTTCAATATGATTCGAAGGAAGTCAGCGCATAAAATATTGTCTGTCGGGTCAAATCTGTATTCAACACGAGGAAATTCACGAGGAGATTCAACGAATTAGAGTTTATAGGCGAAAATGATGCCAACGCCCATGGCTACAGTCTTTTCTGACAGACAACAAGCCTCAGACTTTAAAGCTGAGAGGACGTGGATATATTGACCAAAGCAAATCCTGAAATTCGAATGACCATGTCTGTGTTTCTTCTTTCGCGTGCACCAGATGGTCGTGGTAAGTTGTGGAGAAACGACGTGGCGCCGTCGCCACAACATCCTCTTGCCTGCACTTGTTGAAGCAACCCTGAAATTCACCTCTTCATCTGCTCTCACCCTTGCCTATACAAATAGGATATTCATCTCTTGCTTTCGCAGCATAGCATAGCATAGCTATTGATAACGAACAGACAATTAACTCAATTGCGTATCACCTCTTCATCTGCTCTCGCCCTTGCCTATACAAATACGATATCCATCTCTTGCTTTCGCAGTACAGCATAGCATAGCTATTGATAACGAACAGAGAATTAACTCAATTGCTTAACACCATGCAACTGCCAACACCACTTTCCCGGAGAGCAACCTCCAATGGCCATGGTGAAGACACTCCTTACTTTGATGGCTGGAAAGCGTACGACAGAAATCCTTACCATCCCCAGAATAATCCATCTGGAATTATTCAGATGGGCTTAGCAGAAAATCAGGTGCCTATTTCGTTGGAATCAGCAAATCTCAATCATTAGTGGAAAATACTTGTGTCTCTGTTTAGCAGAGTTTATAAATAAGGTCATTGTTTTTTCAAATGTCTTGCAGCTTTCGTTCGATTTAATAGAAAACTGGCTGAGAGAACACCCAGAGTCTTCAATTTGCGCGCGGGAGGGCATTTCCAGCTTTAAGGAGATTGCCAATTATCAAGATTATCATGGCCTCCCCGCGTTCAGAGAGGTAGAAATTATCAGCAGCAAATTAATATTTATACCATTTACTTCAATATCGAAAATTCAATTGTTTAAAGTGGACCGTTAATGCAGGGCATCGCATTATTTATGGAGGAAGTGAGAGGAGGAAGAGTGAAATTTGATAAAGATAGAATAGTCCTCACTGCAGGAGCGACTGCGGCTCATGAGGTGCTAACATTTTGTGTGGCAAATCCAGGAGAGGCTTTCCTTGTTCCATCCCCATATTATCCTGGGTAACTGAAGCTTATCTTTACTGCTTTTGGAATTTCCAAGTAGAAGTATTCAAGATTCGCTCCGCATAACATTATTTTGATTATATTTGTTGAAGCAGCTATTGATCAATCTAGTGTATGCAAATGTTGACGAGCAGGTTTGACAGAGATCTAAAGTGGCGAACTGGAGTAGAGTTGATAGCAGTAGAGTGTAGCAGTTCCAACAATTTTCAGGTGACAGTGAGCGCACTTGAAGAAGCATACAGGCAAGCGGAGTGTGATAAGATAAGAGTGAAGGGCATTCTGATAACAAATCCGTCCAACCCGCTGGGCACCACAATGGATGAGCAGACGCTGAGAAGTATATTGCGTTTCGCGACAGAGAAGAAGATTCATCTCATCTGCGATGAGATCTATGCAGGATCGGTGTTTTCCGGTCCAAGGTTCGTGAGCATTGCAGAGGTGGTGCAGAGTGAGAGGCAGCGCGAGCATGTTCACATTATTTACAGTCTATCAAAGGACATGGGACTGCCGGGCTTCAGAGTGGGAGTCATATATTCTTATAACAACAAGGTTGTCACGGCCGCTCGCAGAATGTCGAGTTTCTGCATGGTTTCTTCTCAGACGCAGTACTTGATGGGTGCGATGCTGATTGACAGGGCATTTGTGCGAGAATATATTAAGGAGAATAAGAAGAGGCTACAAGAGGCACATAGCGTGTTTGTGCGAGGATTGCGCGAGGTGGGCATTGAGTGTTTGGCCAGCAGCAACGCGGGGCTTTTTTGTTGGGTAGACCTCCGCCATCTTCTCCACAAGGAATCAGAGCTTACGCTTTGGAAGATAATCATCCAAGAGATTGGACTAAATGTATCGCCAGGGTTGTCATTTCATTGCAAAGAGGGTGGATGGTTCAGGTTCTGCTTTGCCAACATGACCCCGGCCACCATGCAAGAATCTCTCTCCAGAATTAAGCGTTTTAAAGAAAGGAGGAGCGGTATGTCCATCTCCATGTCCCTACCACCACGTAAAGAAGGACGTACAACCTTCTCAACCGCGCGGTGTCGTGCACGTCTTCCTAACAACAATCTCTTCCTCACAGTTGACAGAGCTCAAACAATGAACACGAGCTGCCTCGATAGCCCTCGCACCCCAATCGCATCTATGTGATGTCCAAATTCTTTCTATGCTAGCCACTATTCAACTCATTCATTCTATTTATGGGGAAGTTAATTCTTTATTCTTGGTTGGTTTGTGAGGGATAGGCTATTACTTTCTTCCCAACACAAATGCCATTCATCCGGCCGTTATGCAAACAAGCAATTACTTTCTTCGTAACACAAATGTCATTCCTCCCATCGTTATGCAAGCTTTTGATTACAACCTCTTCAATTATTGTTGCTCAATGAACCTAATCATAAGTGCATTCAATTACTTTCTTCCCAATACAAATGTCATTCCTCCTATCATTGTGCAAGCTTTTGATTACAATCTTTTCAGTTATTGTTACTTAATGAATTTAATCATAGAGTGTATTGGTTATTTTTTCTACACGTAAAGTTGAAGTAGTACATCTTAATTTTGATTGAACAAGCATACACACAATTTAAAACAAACAAGTTAAAATTAGAGGTCGCACTTGTATCATTGAAATAACACTCTAACATTTTAGACACTAAATGTAAATATCACACTTTTCAATGTTCAAATAGTCAATAGCAATTTTGGATCTCATCCCTAGAAAAAAGTGGTAAATAGTTGCCCTATTTTTATTGGCCAAAATATCCTTTGACCTTTGATTTGGATATTATTTAAACTTTAGAAAGCTCTACTAGCCATTTGCATGAGAGCAATTATGCCTTTAGCCTATATTATTAACTATTGAAGGGTTCTATCATCTGTATGAATTAGAGGAGCCCCAAGATAATCCTCTTTTAGTATAGATCAAAATTATTCCCTTCCACTGCACTTCCATAATATAGTTGCGAAAGAAAATAAATTCTCCCACCACAAGTTTACCTAGGGAAAACAATTAAATAATAACAAAATCTTATGATTTAGAGTTCAAACTTAAATAATAAATATAGAAATAGATTTATGGAGTTAAATGAACTAAATGTGATAATTAGCTTAAAACTTGGATTTAAGATTATATTGCAATAGTTGTTAGGAATTGATTTGTTAGCGTGTAGAGAAATAGAGCCTAGTCAAACGAATGCCTCGCAATATGTAAACTAAATTCATCTTACTCTTGTTTAAACTACACTTTGCAGCTACAAAAGTCAATCTAGAGTGTAAAAGTCAATCTGACTTGTACAAGTGAACTAATAGAAAATTAGTGGTCATTGTCAATGCACCTTGACTACTATACTCATGTTTGAAGCGGGTTTGTTTGTACATAGTTTGAGATATTTCTATCCTAGAATCTATTCCCCTTGGATGAAGTCCCTAGGTAGAATGGTTTAACAACAACAAACAAATATCAAAGACAAATAGGTAACTGTGTAACTTATGCCCAAGATGATGATGCATGTTGATAATGAAATAGAGCCTTGTCAAACGAATGCCTCACAATATGTAAACTAAATTTATCTTACTCTTGTTTAAACTACACTTCTAAGACTAAACTTTGTAGCTACAAAAGTCAATCTAGTGTGTAAAAGTCAATCTGACTTGTACAAGTGAACTAGTAGCAAATTAGTGGTCATTGTCAATGCACCTTGACTACTGTACTGATGTTTGAAGCGGGGTTGTTTGTACATAGTTTGAGATATTTCTATCCTAGAATCTATTCCCCTTGGATCAAGTCCCTAGGTAGAATGGTTTAACAACAACGAACAAATATCAAAGACAAATAGGTAACTGTGTAACTTATGCCCAAGATGATGATGCATGTTGATAATGAAATAGAGCCTTGTCAAACGAATGCCTCGCAATATGTAAACTAAATTCATCTTACTCTTGTTTAAACTACACTTCTAAGACTAAACTTTGCAGCTACAAAAGTCAATCTAGTGTGTAAAAGTCAACCTGACTTGTACAAGTGAACTAGTAGCAAAGTAGTGGTCATTTTCAATGTGCCTTGACTACTGTACTCATGTTTGAAGCGGGGTTGTTTGTACATAGTTTGAGATATTGCTATAGAATCTATTCCCCTTGGATCAAGCCCCTAGGTAGAATGGTTTAACAACAACAAACAAATTTCAAAGACAAATAGGTAACTGTGTAACTTATGCCCAATATGATGATGCATGTTGATAATGAAATTGGAATGCCTCATGATTCTATTATACAATTTTTGTCTCTTCTAGATCTATGAACAAGGAAAACTCTCAAATAGATAAGGAAATCCCTTAAAGATAATAACATAGCACATACATCCATATAAAAATGTGTTAGGTCATCTCAAAAAAGTAATGGAAAATGACCAGCAAGGATCAATTTGAATTTTGAGTTTATAAGTTTGAGGTACAGTTTTTTGTGTGAATCTAAGTGGCCTTGCTCAATCATACACTTGCAAATCTAAACTAGTATAGAAAATGGGATATATAAGGATCATAACTAGTTCTTGGGGATGAATGATGATGGGGAAAATCTTGGATAAGGTTGTCAATTGAATTTGATGCAAGAAAACATACCACTTGTATAATTTTTAGAGTCTTGCTTGTGAACTATAAAATCACAATATTCTATTTCATCTTTGGTCATAGCAAGAGCTTTATCTTTCTTCAGCTTCACATCGATCTGATATCTTTGGCTCATTGAATACAATTTCTTACAAGTACAAGTCCACTTTTATCATAATAATAGCATTTCAATCGTTTCCCTATTGAAATGTTAGACTTCCTCTTAACAAGAAAAGCAATTTCCTTAGTAATTGAATATCTTTTATTAACTCTACTTTCTTCATTAATCAAAGAAATCATGGTTTTCAAATTGGGATTGATTTTGTTTAATGTAAAAATGATATAATCAAAACTTGAAGGCATACTACTTAGTAATATATTTTTAGCATCATCATCATCGATTGTAGAGTTTTTAAATACCTAAAAGTTGATTAAGAAGGGATCAAATGTACTAATATGTTGAACAATATCATCTCCCTCTTTCATCTTCAAACCAAAAATATTTTTCTTAATGGACATTTTAGCACTTGCATCTTGTGAACCAAATAAATAATTAAGCCCCTCCCATATTTTCTTTGATTTTTTTGTTGTATCAATATGATGCAAATATGCATCTGATAATCCAAGATCAATCATTTTTGTGGCCCTGTGATCTTTATCCATCTATTTTTTTCTTCATCTATATATTTTGGATTTTTAATAGTGTCAATCACAATGTGCCACAAATCCTTTTTAATTAGAAGTAATTGTATCTTGATTTTCCATTTATGAATATCATACCCTTCAAATTTAGCAATAGTAATTGATTTTTCCATTTAAAAACCTTATTACTCCAAAAAAATCATTTAGAATAAATAAAAATTTGACACTTGAAAAAAATCTACTAGGGAAGAGCAGTAGTAGTTGTTATAGTTCCAATAACCATTCACTCCACTTGTGCCTGACCCCCCCAAAAAACTTTTCTCTTTTATCCATAACATAATTTTAATTGGGCCAATAAATATTTGCATCCTACACCAATACATGTTCACTAGTGAATGTGTAGTTGATCAAAAAAAGTAATTAACTACTGGTACATATCTATTTCTAATAGATGGAAAGTTACACAAAATAACTCATTTTTACATTTATAAAAATCTTTAATGTTTACAATTACCACACTATGCAAGTGGCCCAATTTTTAAAATGTATTGAATTTAGATATACATGTGCATAGCTAATGGTGTCTAATATGTCATAATATAAAACAAATATCAACTGTATGTGCTATCAATTGCACTTTCTCCCACACTTCCTTTCACATCTTCATGCATTAACTCCATCTACTATTGGTACCTACATGTATAGTAAATGGTGTAAGTCTTCCCAATAAACAAAAATACAAATATTAAATCAAATATAAAACTGAAATTAGACATAAATGGCAATTGTAATATGAAATGACTAATTATTTCCCTCATATATTTAAATTTGAAAATCAACCACTACGAATCAATGCATTCATTTTCCACATTCACATGATTTTATAAGAGGGAATTTCTAGGGTCATTTTCGTTATGAATTCTCCTCTATTTTCACTCAATATCCTCTACAAAATTTAAATCTTAGGAATGAAAAATCTACACATTCCTGATTAAAGGGTGCTTATCCAAGTTGGTACACCTAGAATAACTAAATTCAAGTTTTCATAAATCAATATACTATTTTATATATGTACTTAATGTCTAAAATATTTTGAGGCATACAAATTATACTTTTTTCAATCAACTATAAAAAATCATAGTGTCCCAATTTATAAACAACAACATTATTCATGTTTTAATCATATCACAGTTGCATCTTTATCACCTACATCTTATTGCAGTTTAGATCTTCGAATCTTAGGCACACTTAAGATTAGGACCTTCACACACATTTCCATTTCAGATCTATACTTTCTATTAAGGTTTAATTACTGAACTAGGGGTTTGACCAAGGCAAACCCCCCATAATCAAATCAACACAACATTTTGTTTTACAGATTTTTAATAGGTTCAGATTTGGAAGTAAAGTTTGAAAGACAAAGGAAGGAAGTGCAGAGATAGGAGAAAAATTTCATAACCTACTTTTTTAGAAAGGAAGAATGAGAGTAAATCTCCCATATGGGCATATGAGTCCTAGTATAGTTCTTTTTCCTATTTTCTGTATATACTGAATAGTCACCAGAAGATTCCAAATTTTGCCTAGATTCCTATAGTAGGATTAAATCGCCCAGCTTGGCGTATTAGTCCTAGTGCACTTTAAAATAGAAAATTTGAAGGTTTTTAGACCTTTTTTTGACCTCTCCATTCTTCTAAGTACTTTTTTGTTTCATGTTATTTGTCAATTTGATTTAATTCTTTCAAGTTTCTAGGGTTTAGTGCATTAGAGTTTGTATTTCTCTTTTGAAGCTTCATTTAATGGTGAACCCCCACTTAATCACACAAGGAACCCGTTAGTCCCATTCCTCAATCAAGCCCCCTTGGTTGAGGACTCTAGGTTATGGAACATAGATTTTTGAAACCTAAATGCTTGCTCTTACACTTCTAGGGTTTTTCACCTAAAAGGAGATAGATTTAGGTCCAAAATGCTTATGTAACACTCAAATTAGGATGTGTGTAATGTGATATGATGTAAATGAACTTGAATAAATGCAATTGATTGATTGAAATGAAATAAAATGAATGCAAAAGTGCAATTTAAATTATGTTTGAAAACACATTATGATATGCAAATAAATATGAAAATGAAGAAATTATGCAGAACATAAGGTACAAGGGTAAATCTGAGTGCACCTAGATGAAATGTGAGTTGTCTGGAGTGTTCTAGATGCTGATGAAATTTACTGATTTTTCACAGTGGGACTCATTCGCCCAAGGTGGTGAATCAGTCCACCTACTGATGAAAAAATGTTGGGAGTTGATTTCTGTCTATCAGGATCTAAAATCTGACAAAACTCAAGTTTCTATTCCTAAGGTGGGACTCATTCACCACAAGTGGAAAATCAGTCCTCTCCCAAATTTTTGAAAATCCAGGAGACAACTCTGCAAAACCAGATCTGGGAATGTCTGCTTGTCGGGTTGGCGAAGTCAAATCTACAGAAAACAGACAAGTCTCTCCAAGATTGAATTTGACTTATGTTCACTTGAAGCACCTAGTTGACATGAAAATAAATCTTCAACACCTTATAACCTATCAAACTTGCAAACAAAAGGCTGCAAATACACAAGCAAAAGGGGAAAAATGATTAGGGTTAGTGAATAGGGGTTTGCCTTGGTCAAACCCCACTTTTGGTAATTAAACCCTTGAAAAGATAATGAAATGCAAGAGAAAGATAAAGTAATAACATGCAAATGATATCAACTCACCTAACTCTTGATCTTATCATTCTGAAGTAATGTCAATGGCAGCTTCAAAGTGCTTGAAAAGTGCTTTAATTGTTGATGTAAAATACTTGAATGCTTGGATGTATAGATGGATAAGTGAACTTTGATGAATGGGGGTGAAAATAAGATGAAAATCACTTATTTATACAATTCTTGTGCCTTACTATCCATTCATACCTCATCATAGGCCGACATCAACTGTTTTTGAATAAAACATCGAAAGGAAATTTGAAATATTTTGAATTTGGGGCCAAGGGGGACTCATTCGCCACCCATGGTGAATGGGTCCCACCTAGGACCTAAAAAGAAGTGTCAGGAATAATGTTGTATTTAATATTATTTGTCGGGATAACATTCAAAATACACTTAATAAGTCATATGAGGGCATAAAAAGACAAAATAAAGCATGAGAAAGGTGTAAATAGTGAAGATGTGCCTAGAAAAGCATGAAGGCTTGTTACAAGACTTTACAACACTTCAATATAGGACTTGTTGATGAGTAAAAAGGTGATTTTTAGGTAAATTGTATTAAATAGAGTCTATAAGAATGTAGAAATATCTTACAACACTTCACAAAACCTTCATAAGATGTTGTTCTTTGAGTTTTAGTACCTAAATAAGCATGTTCAAGCCACGTTACCACATAAAATCAAAGCAACATAGTTCCAACACCATGAAACAAGACCTAAAAGGCCATGAAAATGACAAGGGCCATTTTTCTATGGCACATTAAGCACCCACTTTAGCGAGAGGATGAACCTACTTCAAACTCACACTAAAGTAGCCATGAACATCAAGGGGAGGGTTTAAATGCACTTACGTTAGCAAGATGGAATACAACAATCAATAGGGATGATCAAGCCCCCAAGATGAAGATCCCATGGTAAACTAAACATAAGTACAAAGGAACACACAAGTGTTGAAATGAATTGGATGAAGCTTTGATCATCAATCCAACTAGTTGTGAAAAGAGATCTAGGCTGATTGTTTGAAAGAGAGAATGTGTACTCACTCTGGGGCCACAAAACTAGTTGTCCGCGGGGTGAGAAAGCCCAAAAAGTAAGATACATACTCTAGTTGGTATGCACTCACAAACACAAAGGTGGCTATGGGGAAAAGTCATGACGCTAGGTGGGCTTCTCACTTAACCATGTTAAAGCTATACCACTTGATAAATTTAACAAGGCGCCACAAAGAAAAAGGAAATGTAAATGTTGCAAGTTGTGTTATGAAAGGTGGCCAAGAAATGCAACAATGTAAAATGCAAAAATGTAATGTGAAAGATTGTTCAAAGGAGTCTTATTCAGTTTATGCAAGGTCAGTCACTTAGGGAATTGTTAACGCCAAAAATTGATGAGGTAACTGTGCCTTATGGGAAACTCAGTTCAAGGGGGACCCCTTTGCACCAAACTGAGTAACCTCCGGGTTTTTAAAGAAGCCGGCTTCTTCTATAATGGTTTTTGTAAAGGGAAAAGGAAACAGATATAATGAAGCAAAATCTAATCTAAGGCGATGCGCCAAAGCTTGCTGATGGGCACGATAAATCATAGACTTAAGGGCCTAAATGGTGTTATTACGTTCCAAAACGTCAGAAACTTAAAACTATAGCATAAACAGTTCATTTATTGACATAAAATGATATCGCATACATCTTTACTAAGTATAAGAAGAGTCGTTTAGACATGATTTAGATAAGCAAGCTTGTATTCAATATATAGAAGTCTATGAATTGCTTGAGACGATAAGAGCACAGTTTACAGTTTAATCAAAACATAAAAAATAAAAAGGCCAAACAATAGGCACAGTCTGAAAGTTTCTTGCAAATAAACATGTAAAAGAGGCCCGGTCTCTTGCTAAAACCAGTATTCCTTCCTAAAATCTTCCCTCCTCTGAATTTTTTTATTTTTGGGATCCTTCTCTCGTTAACAGAGAGAGTATATATAGCTGGGGGGAAAAAACTCCCACCGCTTTGGAAAGCTGAAACATAAAAGATCCCACAATCTACAGCAATGATGCCAGAATCAAAAGATTTCCAATGCCGTTACAATAGCAATGAGATAGAACACAACATCTGGTCATCCAGTTGTAGGCGTGCCCTTTGTAATGATGGCAGCGGTCACAGCCATACCCGAGGCGACAAGCATCATCCACCATTTTGAAGAAACATGAAGAGCGGCATCCAATAACATAATTTCGCCACCCAGCTTATCGCCCGCCTCAAGGATCAGTTATAAGGTACGTGGCATCCTGTCGCTGACTGAATGAAAGCTTCCCTTACCGCTACCGAGAGATTGCGAAGTAGCAACACGTGTCCCATGGGCTGAGGTCTTTGTTGCAGTGGAGATAAAGCCGCATCAACCGGGTGCGAAAGACGCATGGCAGCGTTTCGCAGCCCGTGGTTGCTCACCCCTCTGCCGAGTTGAAAAGGTGCGAATGGTTGCCACCTAGCAGAAGGTGGGGCCAACCAACAACAAAATCGCAGCTCACAGCTGCTTATTTCATTCCCGCATGAAAAACTCGCGATACGCCGCCACATAGCAAGATGTGGGTCCCTGTGACAATCTTTAGAAGTGATGGCCTCAGTGGAAGGCTTTCGCAACTCGAAGGGACTTCAAGGCAAAAAGGAAATAAAAACCTTCGTAAGTGAGACACGTGGATGCCCAGCGCAGCCTCTTAAGAGTCGAAAGGGAAGCCGTCACCCGAAGTTGCGAAGAGAGAATGCGAACAGCGGGAGATCAAAACTCAATGGAAAGCTGACTAGACTCGGTGACGCACAGGCCGTCGCACACACATTCACAAAAAGAAACCCGAAGGAAGCTGTTCAAAAATTTATTTTAACAACTTTTGGCGACTATCAGGGGCGTTTCAGACAAGGAACGTAGAACCCAAAAAATCTCTGGTTCTGCAGACCAGAGCCTTCATCCATAGGGCGAATGGAGTCAGAGTTTGGAAAGTGCAGCCTATAAAGGTGACCAGTCACCTTCGAACGGCTTTGCCATGCTGCGCAAATTTTCTTGTGCCCCGCGGAGATCAATAACTTCCTTGTGAGGCAACACCTCAGGTAGGCCGGTGCCTGCTTGGATATGGAAAAGCAATTGGGAGAGTGGATGGATGATTATCTCAATGTCGGCTGCCGTTGGGGAACTGTCGAACTCCTTGAATGCCTCCGGATCGTTCTCTTTCTGCTCAATAATCTCTGCAATCTGTGTAGTTGTGGTAATGGAGCCATCCTCGAGGAACGGGGATGGCAGCCCCAACTTGCCTAACTGAGAGAAACTTCCCAGTATGCCATCAAATGCCTTGCTTAGGAAAGCTGCCGATGCCTTAGTGCGCTGGAAAGCAGAGTGACAATGGATGAATTTATTGGCAATTTGAGCAGCAATGTCCCGATCTTCGATACCCGCCCCAACAAGGATCTCATCTGAGACTGAGTATAGCTTATTGAGCAAGTCCCTTGCCTCAGGAACTTTTTCCAAGATGAAACGCGGGAACTACTCCATTGTGTCGTGAGCTTCTTGATTGAGTTTTGATGCTTTGTCGATGAATCAGAGGGTAGGTTGCAGTGTTAGGCAGAAGGTTTTGACTTTCTCCCAGTGAGAAATGTACAATTGCCTAACTAGCGGGATGACATCAGGTTAGGCAGGGGCAGGTAGCAGAGAGGCTTTAAGCGAAGAAATCTCTACGTCTTTTGAAATGAGGGCCTCGGCTAATTCTGCCTTTTTCTTTTTCTTAGACGCTAACTGCTTCGCATAGCTGTTCATTTCTTTATTCCAATTTTGTTCAGCTCAAGAGTGGTTAGCCGATTGCTCCTCCAGAGAAGCCTTTGTCTCTCAGAGCTCCTCTTCTAGCTTAGCTTTCAGGCTTTTGAATTCTGCCTCTTTTTCCTGTACCTTCTGCTGATGCTGCTCTTGTAGGCGCTCCAACTCCTTACCCTTCTTTGCCATCCTTTGACTGTACTCAAGGCGGAAGCGTTCAAGCTCCTCCTCTATCGACCGTAGGCTCTGTTGCGCTGCTTGGTTTTGACTCTGTAATTCTTTTACTAAGCCTGGGTCAGCAACCTGGGTCTTCACAATTTCGCCCTGAAGCCTGTTCCTCTAATTTTCTGCTGTTAGCACCCTCTTAGTCATTCGGACAATATCTTCTTTCAAGGATTTCTCCTTTGTCTCCAGAAAGATCACCCTTTCCTTGGCTTCCTTGAGTTGCTCATCTTTCTTCTTTAACTGGCAGCCAGTTTTGAGGAAGTCGGAAGTGACCACCCGTTGTGTCTCCTCCATGATTTCGACCTTATCTTGTGGCCAGGCTATCTTTATGTCAAGTCCGACAGCATAGATCTCATAATTTTCAGGTTGCATTTCTCCCTGAGGCTTGCTTACCCTTGGGTACATGGCTGTGAATTTCAATTCTTGTCGGGCCTCATCATACGAAGCTTGAACTCTCAGTTCGGTGGGAGCATTGTCATCCATTGCCTTGCGTCGCCTCATTCTATTTGTGCGCGCTTCCTTTCCACAATCTATCTGCGCTATGAATTCAGCTGGTGATGAAACTAGCCCACCTGTGAAAGGAACACTAGAAGGTAGGGCATAGGGATAGGTAATTTTCATAGGCGCACGCATTTGCTTCTTCTGGAGAGTGACAGTTTGCGGAGAGAAGTGTGGCATGTTCCATAGCTTGGCTTGAGAACTATCAGCAGGGCTAGACATTTATAGCGGCTGAATCAGAGATTCAGTCATAAAGCTAATTGGCTGGAAAAAGGGAGTTGCTAATGGGGTGTCAACTTGTTGCAATGGACGGGGATCAGTAAGCATAGTAGAAAAAGAATGGGGGCTGATAGGGGGAACATCTTTCGAAAGCGAAGTGAGGAAAGACTGAGCGGCAGCAGTAGGCGTGAGCATACTTGGAGGAGTAATTATAAACGGTGAGGCCTGTGAATACTGGGGAGATCCAACCGAATAAGCTAGACCAGAAGCAGAAGGTGGAGGGCTCGGACCTATGGCAGGAGTTACGAACGAAGCAGGGGCAGGTACAAAGGAATGAGATGCGAGAGAAGAAGGAGCGAAATGTACCTGCTGACCGGTCGGTAGTGGCTCCGAAATCGTTCGTGATTCGCTTGCAAACTCCGGCATTTGGCCAGCAGCGGGCACCTCTCCTTCGACGGTTTCATGCGAAACTCCTCCGATAACACTTTCCGTGCGCTGCCTTTTCGCAGGCGGACACTCACTAACTTTAGTCGTCGGATCCCTCTGCTGAGGCATTAGCCTGACCGGTTTAGTGGCCCATGTGCATGTAAGCGAGCCTCTTGATATATTTAAGCGTACATTAGTGCCCACATACGCGGCATGCTTGGAGACATTGCCTCCTTGTGCTGAAGAGGATGATACCGCCGTTTCTTCTTCCTACTCTTCGGATGCCTCTGCTTCTTCGCTCCTGTCAGCACTAGAGATCGGGCTGGGATGGCATTCATCCCACCATCTATCAAATTCCTGGTTGTTCTTTATTTGATTATAAGGAGCCTTCAACTGTGCTATTTCCTGGCGATATTTCTAGAAAGCTCTTATTTTTTCATCACTCCATTCCTCGCCCACTTTCAACTTGTTATACATGCCGCGCTCTATCGGAAGGTTGTCCCGAGCCACGACCACAGGAAAGTAGAACTTGTGCCATGGACCTCTGGTATCCGGTGTAGGGATTTGTGCTAATTCAACAAAATCCTCATCTTTATCAGTCTGCTTATTACACCGCTTCTCCCAGTATGGTCGGGGAACATGTGTAACCTTCATGTGTGGCTCTGGCAGGTCGTTGAAAGGGTTGTAATCCCACTTATCATTTACCAGTACCAACCCTAGATGTGCCAGCTTCTCCTCTAGCAGCTTGTGCGATTGTTTTTAACAAGTGTTACTGACTTGAAACTCTTCGGGCAGGTGAAGAATCCCTTCTTCTTGACACTTTTACAGCTACAAAATATGAAATCAATGATACACACCTGTCGGAACATCTCCAGCGAGCGGTGAGCACTCTATCGGTGACGCAAGCCGGGAGTAGGAAAGGCTTACCAATAAAGTCTCGCATTCGAAGGATTGTGAAATCCTTGCCCAAGAACCAGTCACAAGCAGGGGTGTAGCCTTGCAAAAATCCAGTCTGCTCCGTGTTGAGCCGGACGATATCACCTTCTCCGATCAAATCATTCAGGACCGAGGCTATGAAATAGTCCGCGAACACATAATAGTCATATGTTTCGGAAAGGAAAGGTGTCCATGTAGACACCGACTTTCTTTTATTCTGCTCATCAAAAATTGATAGCGGAATAAATCGGGCGAAGAAATCAGGATTTTGGTGTAGGAACATGTGGACCAAATAGAAAAGAAATCTAAACTTCTTTTTCGCCTGGTAATTCTCCATTTGATGTATCATTTCTTCAACCATGAACTCAGCGAAATTATACCAGAAGAGTTCATGCTGCTTCCGAAACTGTATCGCAGGGCCCAACTGAAAAGCCTCGATCTTCTCATCAGAGTCTCGGTCGCAAACAAATGCCAACATGGACATGGGGTCCTGGAGATCATCATGGAATGAACCATGCGATAATGGGATACTCGGTGCCTTAGCGGACGCAATACCTTTCCTATTGGTCTCCTCTAACAAGAAATCAGAGCTGGTTTTCATCCTCTTCCATATTTTCTCCCCCTTGTTTGGGCGGAAATGCTTGATAGTTTCCTTTCTTCTGCTGGGATCAGGGATACATAACATATGCCAGATGGCTTCTGGGCTGGTTTGAACCCTTAAATTGTGACCTTCAATACAGTGGGTATCTGGATTATAGCACTGAAAAACCGCGTCGACCACTTCCAGACAATAGTGCACCAATGGGACCATATATTGTGGGAGACCGCTAAACCAGACTCTACCTACCGTGGATTGGTCTACCCTTGCTGCTGATAACCTTGCACAAGCCGCCTCTCTAAGAGATTTAGGGTTCTTTGCAAGCTTTGGGTCGTAGATATTATCCCACTTTTCTCTAACCCTTTTCTGGTTACTCCATTTCTTGGGTCTATCCAGCTCTTCCGTGTGGGCTCTTTTCATCTTCGCGGGTATACCAGGCGTGGCGTATGCTACATCCTCGTACACGTATACCTCGGCCGAGGAACGAATAGCCATGAACAGTTCCTAACTAATCTCTTCCTACATCTGCTGAGCTGAAAATTCTGACATTTTTCTTTCTCTGCGGAATCTGTAAGCTCCTGGCCTGTGAATTTGCTTGCTCTAGACAGACAGACCGAAAACACTTTGCACTTCCCTGCGTTTGTAAAAGCATTTGAAATATTTAGGCCTTTTTGTTGCAATAATAGCAACCTTTCCCAAGGGGGTAGGCGAAAGCAAGCTTTTTGCATTTAATTCGGCATGTACTGTTAATCCTACAACTCGTGTAAGATGAACTGATTGCTATTTTTGAGGTGGCCAGATTTCATCATTGCTTTCAGGAGATCGTGTGATATGCCTTGATTTCCTTGGAAATTGAACTTGCAACTGGCCTTCCAATGCTGCGTTAACATGCATTGACAATTAATATCCCGGCCGGAATGATTATGCCAAGCAAATGATCACCGCCTGAAAAAGATACGAGTATCACCTTGGGCTCTGGGATGCGCTTGAGATATGACACAATAGCCTACGGCCATACGTCCTTTCACCAACAAGTGCCACCTTTTTAAAGCTAATTAATCAACTTCATTCAATTAAGCACGCCTTGAGCCGTGCTATCATGCATGTACCAGCCCAAAATGTGAACAAACGCAGACTCGGCCTTCGAGATGGAAGCTAGCATACATCAAGTTCCTTAGAGGCGGATTGGCATATGTCTTGTCAATTTTCCTATAAATAGGCCAGTAGATAGCGAGCAAACATACTTAGCATTTAAGAGGTGATAGATCAGTAGCAGATTACTAAGCAAGTCCCTTCATAGGTTAGGTGGTGAGCAAATTCAGCATTATCTTAGGAGACTTAGGGACAGTGTCAGGACGAATAGATACCCCAATTCGCTTCACTTCGTTTAAATCACAGACGACATTCTTAAGTGAGATCTTTACTAGAAGGCTGAAAAAGATGACGAAGAACAAGCATTCGCTGGTTCTGGTGGCCATTAAGTGGGTCTTAGGCAAGGATTGCGTAGAATATGAGGATAAGTATAGGGTGAATACTGACATATGTTCACACTTTGTAGCGTCCATGCTGGACATCAGCGTTCCTCGGCCACTTATCTTGAGGCTAGTGAAGAAAATCTTCCCGAAGAAGTACTTGAATGGGCTCGGCGAGGTTGTTGCGCATGCTGCATATGGGATAAGCCTGCCAATAGCCAGCGCCCTGCGTCGCTTTATCGAAGAAGAAGCTATTGTCGTATGGCTGCCATTCCTCACCGGATTCCGCCTGCAGACACGTGGCCAACACCAGCAAAGGGTTACTCAGGCCCTCCACTTCCTGTTTCGGAGCTACAACGTGATACCTTTCTATGACGTAGACTGGTACACTGACTTCAGGAACCTGGTGTTCCCACCACCATTGGCGGTTGTGCCAAATGATGCTACTAGTGCCGCCGATGAGGATGTGGACGAGGAAGAAGCGGACGCTGCAGTGGATGCGTCAGTTGCTGCCAGCCATTCCTTTGTATAGATAACCCCCTTGCCTTTCTGCCTAAAGATGTAACTCACCTGTTCCAGATAAGCCTGATAAAAGGCCATCGTATATATAATACACTCTGATACTTGTATATATTTTAAAAAATCGGCATCTTAGCCATTTTGTAACCCAGGAACATATATATATAAATATATACTTCCCTTTTAAGGAAAATCTATGCTCCTCTTTGCTTATGTGTTTCAAATTTTCTGGGTTTGCAAATTTTGTACGCTATTTCTCCATGTATGAGTGCATTTTGTGTAGAGCAATTTTGGTGTTTTACCCATCAACGATAATGAGCAAATGCGTAGAAAAATAACTGATTTAGCAAGAGAACATGCCAAAAACAGGAAAAGAAATAAAAGCGTTATTTACAACTGTACAAGGTAGATCCTTATGCCTAATGGAACAACTTAAGGTGAATCCCATTGACCGGGATTCCTAACGGTTCTTGTTCCATATTTTCCAGCTCAAAAGCATTGTGTTGCATGCACCGAATGATTTTGAAGGGTCCTTCCCATAGGCTGTCAAACTTACTGTGCTGACCTGGCTTTGCAACCCCGCTGTCATATTTTAGCACTAAGTCTCCACTTTTTAGACCTTGGTCAAAAGCCTTCTTGTCAAACCATCGTTTGACCACCTGTTGACGGCTTGTCATTGCTATTAGGGAATTCTCTCTTTTTTCTTGTACTTCCAACAGTTCAGCGAGCCGAACCTCCATGGCTCCATTTTGTTCTATCTCAAGGGATTTCAGTAACTATATTGCTGGGATCTCCATGAAGATAGGTAACAGCGCCTCCTTCCCATACACCAGCTCATAGGGCGAAGTCTTGAGGACTTGCTTAGGAGTTATGCGGTTGGCCCAGAGCATTTTTCAGAGATTTTTATGCCATTCCCTCTGGTGTTCTAAGCCAACCTTTTTAAGGAGTCGGACTAAGCTTTTGTTTGTTGATTCGGCTAGGCCATTTCCCTGGGGATAATAGTTTGACGATGTTTTAAGGAATATGCCATTTTTTAATGCAAAGTGACATACCTTTGTACCTAGAAGTGCTCTGGCGTTGTCCGAAATGATTGTCTTCGGAGGGCCGAACCTTGTCACCAGTGCTTCAAGGAAGTCTACAATCTCTGTTTTTGTTGCCCCCTTAAGGGGAACAACTTCCGCCCACCTTATGAAGTAGTCAGTAGCTGTTAAAATCCACTTATGTCCAGCACTAGAAACCGGATTGATCATTCCGATGAAGTCCAGGCCCCATTGCGCAAATGGTTCATTCGCCACGATAGGTTTGAGGGGAATCACTGAATTCTTCCTTCTGTCGGAGAAGAACTGACATTTTTTACAAGCCCTTACCAGAGAGTAGGAATCATTGAAAAGTGTAGGCCAGTAATATCTAGCCTGCAGGACCTTGATGGCGATAGTTTTGGCAGAGAAATGTCCACCCTCGTCGCTATTGTGAAAGGCGTTGAGGATCCTCTGCGCCTCTCCTGAATTAACGCATCGCAGGAGCACACCATTAATTTTTTTTTTGAAAAGAACTCCTTCTATCAGCATATATCCGCAATTTTGAAGCCGGTAATACCTTCTTTTTTGGGATGAGAGGCCTAGCGGATACCTTCTGGTTCGCATGAAGTTCATTCTATCTGTCAGCCAATCGTCTTCCGATCCCGATCCATTTATTAGGACGAGCTCTGGCTGTTCCTCTTTGGCGAGCACCTCCTCGTTCTGTGCCATATACTCACACAGTCCTATGCCTTTGACAGTCTTGGTAGGCCTGACCTCGATATCATACTCCAGGATCTTGGTAATCCAATTAACCATTTTTTTCTGTAATCTCTCCTTCCATGATATATTCCCGCACACTAGAATGCGCGACATATACCAGAACTTTGTTACAGGAAATTAGATGGCGAAATTTTTTAAGTCCTTTTACTATTGTAAAGGCCTGTCTTTCGACGAAGTTATAATTCACCTCATATTCCTTTAGCGTTTGGGAATAGAACACCACTGGATGCTCTCCCTTTCCTTCACTATCCTTTTGAGTCAGAACAGTAGTGATACTAGACTTGCTACTGAAAGCATACATTATAAAATTCTTGCATTGATCTGGGTTAATCAGCACCGGGGCTGTGGAGATCACTTCCTTGACCCTTTCGAAAGCCTCTCGAGCTTCTATTGTCCATTTGAAAGCTTGATCCTTTTTTAGCATTAGAGTGACCGGCCTAATCATTCCCGCAAAATTAGAAATAAATTTGTTGACGAAATTTACCTTGCCGAGAAAAGATTGGACACCTTTCTTATTTACCGGAAGGGGAAGCTCCTTGATAGCCCTTACTCGTTCGAGGTCAATTGAAATACCTTCTTTAGACACAACATGCCCTAACAGCTTACCCTGCGGTACTCCGAAAACACATTTCTTTGGATTTAAGGAAACCCCGAACTCCTGGCATTTTTGGAAAACTAATTCTAAATGATCAAAATGATCATCTTTAGATTTAGAGAACACAGTAAGGTCATCCAAATAGATTAGAATAAACTTATTGATCAGTTCACTGAATGCGATGTCCATAGCTCGCTGGAAAGTTGCCCCTGCATTGGATAAACCAAAAGGAATTTTAGCATATGCAAATGTTCCCCACTTGGTGGTGAACGTAGTCTTGTGCTGATCTTCTTCTTTAACTCGAATTTGGTTATAGCCAGAGAAGCCATCTAGCAGAGAGAACATTTTCGATCCTGCGACAGTTTGGAGGATTGACTCCATAGAAGGCAATGGGTAGTGATCCTTCAGAGATGCTTTGTTGAGGTCTCAGAAGTCCACACATAAGCGGATATCACCATTCTTCTTTCGGACTGGTACTAGATTTGATACCCAAGTACTATGTTTAATTAGGAAGACAATACGTGAATCAATGAGCTTGGTTAGCTCTTGTGCCATTATGGCTTCAACTTTAGGGTTCACTGGCCTCTGCTTCTGTCAGACTGGTTTCGCACCTTCTATTAATTCAATAGTGTGCTCAATGATGCCAAGATCATAACCCTCCAGATCATCATAGGACCAGGCCACTACTCCATATTTTTCGCAGAAACCGATAAGCCTTTCTCTATCTCGTTGTGGGACATCTTTCCCGACCCGAAGATTCCTGTCATCGGAGACCCAAAGGTTTTCATAATCACTTTTGTCTGCCACGAATTTTCGCTTATCATTTCGGGCGTCATTACAATCGAAAAAATTCTCGAGAGTAACTAACCCCTTTGGAAGTTTATTTGACCTGAGCTGCATAATTTGTCCTTCATAGGCCTCGACGATCTTTGGTTGAAGTTGATCAGCGAATTCTCCTGAGTATTGGATAAACGAGGCGATGTGCTCATCGCTCTCAAAGACTTGCCAACTCTAATCATTGTCGGGAATTGCTGGTCGAACAAGCATTCGTACTGAATATTTGTTCTGAAGCAAGTCAGAGACAGGATCAAACTGAGCGCCGATCACCGCCATGCAATCTGCATCGCTATTCTACATTCGGGGAACGGTTAGGATGTTAAAAGCTTCAAATCCTTCAATCAGGTCCCAGATTCGATGCCGATAGGATCTCATTCGGACATTCTTCGCTGCGGAGATTCCCCGGACCTGATTAACTACTAGTTCAGAATCTCTGAACATAATCAATTGCTTAATACCCATTTGTTCCGCTAGGCTTAGGCCTTGGACTAACCCTTCATATTCAGCCTCGTTGTTTGAACAGGCGAATTGGAAACGGAAAGATCTCAACAACTTTTCATTTTGCGGGGATATTAGACATACCCCTGCTCTAGCTCCAACTTTGCTCCTTGCTCCGTCAAAATACAACGTCCACAGCTCATCTGCTTGGTTATCGTCAGATTCTTTGACGACCTTCGGAAGAACTTGGTCTTCATCATAAATCATATATGTGCCAAATCCGATAGCATGATAATTCCCAAAAGGATCATTGTTTATGTGTTCGCTCAATAGAGCATCTTCCTTATCATTTCGGTCTCCGCTCACCTTCTCCTCCTCTAGTAGTTCGACATTGTACATGTCTTGCTTGGTGATGGAGGTATGTGCGGCCTCAAAATTAATCAGGGCCTCATCCGCCACGTGTTCGGAATGTAGAGCCTCTGATTCTATCTTCATTTTCGCACCATGCTTGGTCCTAAGTATTAGATGTGACCAATCTAAAGACAAATATCTGCCCACCTTTGAAGTAAATTCTCGAGAGAGACAAAGACCAAACATAGGAGAAACATCTATGATCACTGTATCTTGCGGGACCGTGATACTTGGGCAGGAAAATAGAGTTAATGGAAGCGCTTTGATGACACCCACAGTATCAACTTTATTTCCATCTAGCTGCATCACCCCCTTCTTCATAGGTTCATAGTTGAGCCCCAAGGCTTTGGCTATCAGTCTTGGCATAACCGTTGTACTAGCGCCATAATCAATCATAGCATTGTGTAATAGCTTCTTCCCTACAATGAGAGTCAAGAAGAAGGGTTGAGATTTTGTACTACCTCCGCCTTCCGCATGGGATCCCTTCGTCTTGTCTGCAAGAATTTTAGCTGGCGGCATTTGATAAACCCCCTCTGTACTGGCAGACAGCTCTGTTGGTGCTAAGTTGATCTCTTGTTGAAGCGCCTTTTGTAACATAGTTTTCTGTTCCGGGATAGCTAGCATGTCCCATAAAGACACATTAGCGGATGATTTCTTCAATTGCTCCACCACATTAAAAGGTGACGAGCTCGGAGATTTCTACTCCTTTTCTTTTGTTATAATAATCTCCTTCCGTGGTTGAGAAGGCGAAGAGACGGTCGAAACGCCAGAAATTTGATCGGACACTCCTTTGCGTTGTGGGCTGTCCGAAAGTGAAACAACAGGCTCACCGGTAAATCTCCTCTTTGAGCGTGTGTTATAGTCAGACTGTACCTGTGGCGTTTCAGTTGTGGACATGTCATTGGCAAACACCATTTCCTCATCTTCCATCCATGAGAAGAGCGTGTGATCAGGCACAATATCGGACTCTTGCTCTAAGGACATTCCTTGCATTTGCGCAGTAAGGACCGCATTCTCCATTGCCGAGGCATATATGTATTCTCCGTTTTCTATAGCAGTGCCTTGATTGTGTTGTTCTACCACCCTCTGTTGTAAGTTCCATGCGGACAATTTCGGGGCATATGTGCATCATTGCAGGGGAAACACCATGGATTGATGTCATCAATAAGATTGTTTTGTCCCGCGGTTAATTCTCTACTTGAGCTTGGCGACGCACCTGTCAGCGGCGTAGGCACCGGGACCATTTGGTTGGTAGTCGGCGCTGATGGATTAGTGCAAGGCGCACTCTAATATTGATTTTGCTGATAAGCAGACGCCCTCCTTGATAGTTTTGATATGCGGGTCGTGGAGGTGTTGCTTGGTTCCGCTTGAGAGTTGTTATGTCATTCGCCATAGTTCGCAACATCTCCTTGAGGTCGCCCATTTCATCTTGGGAGAACACGATGTGGAAGCCAAGTTTTCGGGAGCGGCTGCATATGAGTACATCGACTGGGGAGTTGTTGGCGCACTGGTCGACGCAACCTCTTGTGCTGCGTTTGATATTTCGGGAAATATCAACACAATAGGTCGATGAGGCAATTTCCCGCAATCTATCAAATGATTCTCCGCTTTGATAGCGGTAGCATAAGTATCTGGTAAAGTGGCTCCTCCCAAAGACTTGATCATCATAGAAATGTCGGGGTTAATGGACTTCAGATAAAACATGAACGCCAATTCTGGAGTCGGGCGGATAGTCACAGGAATCCTCTGCCAACTTGAGTGAAATCGGGCATTAAAGTCTGTCAGAGCCTCCTGGGGTGCTCGTTTGATGACGGATAGCTGATAGTATAATGAAGAACGATCTCCGTCATTTGAGAACCTTTCATAGAATGGATCTCCGAGGTCATCCCAAGTGCAAATGGTATTAGGAGTTAGCATCCGGTACCAATCCAGGGCCTTGCCTTTGAAGGATGCAGCGAGAAGCCTCAGGGCTACATTCTGCGCTGTAATACCATGTACCAGACATACATCCGCTACATCCTACAAATGTTCTGCTGGCATTTTTGTGTTGTCCCCGGCAAATTTAGGAAGAGCTTTTAGGGCCGAAACCGGGATAGCGCCCCAAACAGCAGGCGCTACCGGAGCTACCAGGGGACTTTCAGCATCCCATGCTACATAGTTTCTGTTCGTGGCCGGCAACATGGTGAGAGGAAGGGGCGGTGGGAATGGAATGGTTACTAACTGATTTGTGGCCTGGACTGTCCCTAGCGGAGGTACTAGTAAACCTAGGTTTTTTGCAGTCTGGGATCTAGTTATAGGCCGATGGCTCATACACCCCTCTATAAGGAAATTTCATTAGTTTGGGTCCCACCGGGCGTGCCAGAAAAATGACAAACTGTTGACGCCAAAAATTGACGAGGTAACAGTGCCTTATGGGAAACTCAGTTCAAGGGGGACCCCTTTGCGCCAAACTGAGTAACCTCCGAGTTTTTAAAGAAGCTGGCTTTTTCTATAATAGTTTTTGTAAAGGGATAAGGAAACAGATATAATGAAGCAAAATCTAATCTAAGGCGATGCGCCAAAGCTTGCTAATGGGCACGATAAATCATAGACTTAAGGGCCTGAATGGTGTTATTACGTTCCAAAACATCAGAAACTTAAAGCTATAGCATAAATAGTTCATTTATTGACATAAAATGATATCGCATACATCTTTACTACTAAGAAGAGTCGTTTAGACATGATTTAGATAAGCAAACTTGTATTCAATATATAGAAGTCTATGAATTGCTTGAGACGATAAGAGCACAGTTTACAGTTTAATCAAAACATGAAAAACAGAAAGGCCAAACAATAGGTACAGTCTGAAAGTTTCTTGCAAATAAACATGTAAAAGAGGCCTGGTCTCTTGCTAAAACCAGTATTCCTTCCTAAAATCTTCCCTCCTTTGATTTTTTTTTTTTTTGGGATCCTTCTCTCGTTGACAGAGAGAGTATATATAGCTGGGGGGAAAGAACTCCCACCGCTTTGGAAAGCTAAAACAGAAAAGATCCCACAATCTATAGCAATGATGCCAGAATCAAAAGATTTCCAATGCCGTTACAATAGTAATGAGCTAGAACACAGCATCTGGACATCCAGTTGCAGGCGTGCCCTTTGTAATGATGGCAGCGGTCACAACCATACCCAAGGCGACAAGCGTCATCCACCGTTTTGAAGAAACATGAAGAGCGGCATCCAATAACATAATTTTGCCACCCAGCCTATCGCCCGCCTCAAGGATCAGTTATAAGGTACGTGGCATCCTGTCGCTGCCCGAATGAAAACTTCCCTTACCGCTGCCGAGAGATTGCGAAGTAGCAACACGTGTCCCATGGGCTGAGGTCTTTGTTGCAGTGGAGATAAAGCCGCATCAACCGGGTGCGAAAGATGTGTGGCAGCGTTTCGCAGCCCGCAGTTGCTCACCCCTCTGCCGAGTTGAAAAGGTGTGAATGGTTGCCACCTAGCAGAAGGTGGGGCTAGCCAACAACAAAATCGTAGCTCGCAGCTGCTTATTTCATTTCCGCATGAAAAACTCGCGATACGCCGCCACGTAGCAAGATGTGGGTCCCTCTGACAATCTTTAGAAGTGATGGCCTCGGCGGAAGGCTTTCGCAACTCGAAGGGACTTCAAGGAAAAAAGAAAATAAAAACCTCCGTAAGTGAGACACGTGGACGCCCAGCGCAGCCTCTTAAGAGCCGAAAGGGAAGCCGTCACCCGAAGTTGCGAAGAGAGAATGCGAACAGTAGGAGATCAAAACTCGATGGAAAGCCGACCAGACTCGGTGACGCACAGGCCGTCGCACACACATTCACAAAAAGAAACCCGAAGGGAGCTGTTCAAAAATTTATTTTAATAGGAACATTGTGTCTAATGTCTCCAAGAGAGGACCAATCAAAGAATAGTATATTCACAACTTAGGGGATGCAGTGTGTCGCATCAAACCACCAAGAGGAATGTAATATGCTGAGATAGATCACACTTATGAAAGACATCACACCCAATGTCATCCACAAAGTGACAAATGCATCACGTAAATGACAAGGCTACACTAGGAAGCATGAGTGCATGATGAAATAATGGTAATGTATGCCCCCCACTTTAAAGGAATCGCTACACATCATTCTGTGAGAAATTACTTTAAAGTAGAGAAGAAAAAAAAATTCAAAAAGAAAACAAGACATGAGAGCCAACTTGGAAAGCTCTATGCCAAGTCATATGTTTCAAAGTTAGGCTGTGTCAGGTCAAAGAAAATGAAAAACAAAGAAAGGGAGTTTCCCCCCAGAAAAGAAAATACACCAAACACATAAGGGATCTATCGATTTGGGGTCAGTATGCTCGTTGCTGCAATGTTTTTATGAAAGAGTGTGGAACTGTCATCATAACCCAAATACACATAGAACTAGAAGAGTGACACAAAGAGAGCGAAAACAAAAGGAAAAATAAAGTCCGTTTTGAGTCAACATGGAAGAGACATTGTGGTCTCAACGCTTTGCATCGTCCCCAAAATGAAAACACAAGTGCAAAGAAAGAAAACAAAAAGGCGAAAGAAAAATGAAAAAGCTTTTGGGTCAACATGAAGGAGACATTTCGGTCTCAATGCCTTGTGTCATCCCCAAAAGGAAAAACACAAGAAAAGACAAAGGAAAAAAAATGGAAAAAGGACCATTTGGGTCAACATGGAAGAGACATAGGGCATCTCTATGCTTTGCGTCATCCCCAAAAGGAAAAACACAAAAAAAAGCATGACAAATAGAAGAATAAAGGTACGAATAGAAGAAGTTTACAAAGAGAGGAAACATCAAACACACGATACAAGGGAACACGATACACACATGAAAAGAAAGAAAAAAGAGAAAAAGGAAAAGAGAAGAGTCTAGCTAGGAAAATGCAAGTCAATCATCTAATAAGTCATCCTCCTCCCAATCATGTTTAGTGTAATGCGAAGGCTGTTTACATTCCAAAGGAGGAATCACGAGTGCCGAACTAGGAGTTGTACCAAGTTCTTCACTTGGTGGAAAGGATTTATCATTTAAACTCATTATAGATGAAAAAAAAGAGTTCAAATCATTATGTACTTCTTTGTCTATTTTAGCAATCGTCGCATCATCATCGTCATCGTCGAGATTAATAATGACGGGAGGATGAAGGGTGATTTATAAGGATGGATGTATCAAGAGTGTTGGTTGTTGGATGGGTTCATTTTGTTGCGATTGTTGGGTTGAGCTATCGTGTGGTAGGTTAGGAGAGGGAAGGTGGTCATCTATTACTTGTGTCAAGGGTGGAGGTTGATTTTATTTATTGTCTTCCATACGAGATTGACGAGCAAGGAGATGATGGCAACGCCTACATTCCCAAGCACCACCATTTCGTTTTATTATGTTTTGGAGTTGTGGAGGTGTAAGAACGGACTGAGTCGACATAGCTTCTTTCGCTTCCGAAGGGGGAAGATCAGGAGAAACTTAAGAGGATGGATCAACCACTTTCTCTTTTGTTTTATACAATTGTTTGATACGAGGAGGTAGGACAAGAGTTATTTCATTTTCCCTTGGTCATTTAAATGATGGCGGGGAAGTTTCAAGAGGGGATTGTTCAGAAGGTTTGATGGTTTGTTCAATATCAGATTTGGGTGTAATCATGGTTTCATCGAGGATAGGATGGGTGGAGGTGGATGGAGATGTGTTACGAAGAGATAATTCAGCGATCTTTTTGGCTTTAAACTTTTGATAAGCAATGTAAAAGAAGTCCTTATGAGGGGTGATAGGTTCCATGGGTTCAGGCCAAAAGGCTTCTAGTGAAAAGTTACTTTTGGAAGATAAAGGATTAAAGCCACTATGGTATATGGTGAATACCTCATTTCCATGTGGAAACTTCAAGCACTTATGAACAACTGATGGGACAACTTTCATTGAGCAAAGCCAAGGAAGGCCTAGTCACAAATGAAATGGGTCAGATTGTGGAATAATGGAAAATATTACCTCCAAAGTCTTAGGTCCTATTTTTAAAGGTAGCACGATCGATCCAATCATAAGACATACAAAACCATTATGTGTTTTAATCCATACAATTGGTTTATTATAGTCATCTTGATATAGATCATGTAATACGAGAAACTCCTTTGTGATCACGTTTTCACCACAAGCGGGATCTATTAATATCCCATTAGTAGGTTTATTATAGATTCTTCCAGCTATGTAGAGAGGACCATTAGGAGGCTTTTGTAGTATGTCTTTAGCATCATTCTTGGAGAAACCAAAGCTCATCAGGTATCGATCAATTCTTTCGTACCAAGCACGAGGAGCCTGCTTAAGGCCATACAAAGCCTTCTTCAGCCTGCAAACATGAGACTCCTTCCCATGAACCTCAAAGCCATTAGGTTGCTCAATATATATCTCTTCCTCGATTACACCATTCAAAAATGTTTTCTTCACGTCCATCTGGTGTATCTTCCATCCTTTAGATGCTACAATAGCAATGATGGTCCTGACGGATGTATAACAAGCAACTGGAGCAAAGGTTTCCTCATAGTCTACTCCCTCTTTTTGAGAGAATCTTCTAGCCACAAACCTAGCTTTGTACTTCTCAATGCTCCCATCAGTCGCATGCTTGATCTTGAAGAGCCACTTAGAAGAAATAATAGATTTCCCTTCAGGTCTAGGTATGATGTCCCATACATATTTCTTGAGGATGGATTGATACTCCTCAGCCATAGCATCTTTCCATACTTGCTGACTAGTAGCTTCCTCAACACTAGAAGGTTTTGAATCAATGATTTGACTCATCAAAGCAACATAGATTGAAAACTTGTGAGGCCTTTTGCTTTCTCTGAATGTTCCTCTCATGGCTGCAAACCTTTCTGCCTCCTGCATTGTTTTCCTAGCCCAAAGAGGTCTCTTATGACCAATCACAATGTTTGTAGGCCCATCAGTAGGTTCCAAAGGCTCAACTGGATCATCATCTTCTTTAGGATTAGTAACTTATCCTTTATCCACCTAAGAATAATGTGTTGTAGCTGTCGAATCATACTACCGTTGCTCAGGTACATACAACACTAGACATAATCTGCAACAACAACAACCAACCCTGACACCCTTACCTTTTCCCAATCCTATCCTACCTAACCCCATCTTACTAGGTCCTCCTCATGGAAAGGAGTATGATCTTGTAGAACAACTTAAGAACACTCCTACTAAGATATCATTATGGGACCTTATCCAAGCCTCCCCTCACTACCATAACATGATTCAAAATGCTTTACAACAAGTTCCTACCCCTTCTAATGTACAATCAAATGACATAGCATCCATGATCCAAGGAATAAACACTGACATTGTTTTCCACCAAAGTGAGCTCCCTCCTTTGGAAGTGAAAAAACAAAATGAGGCCTTCATAATAATATCTTAATACAAAAGAAAAGGGATAAAGAAAACCCTTGTTGACAATGGCTCAACCCTTAATGTGTGTATTGTAACCCTTTGGATAGGATTGGAATCAATAAATAAAACATTCAACCTATCTCTTTATCTATTAGTAGATTTGATAGTGTAGCAAAGAAATCACTCAGTGTGATCACTTTGCCTATTACAGTTGGGAAGGCCACATTGGAAACTCTAATCCATGTTATACCTCATGAACTTTCATATAATATTCTCTTAGGTAGACCATGGATTCATGTAATGAATGGAGTGCCTTCTACTCTTCATCGTAAAATGAAATACAGCTACAACAACAAAGTGTACACACTTGATGCTAATCCTGAGCCTTATAGTTTCTTACAACTTGAGAAAAACAAAGAGAATCCTTTGAAAACATTAACACCAACAACATAAGTAGACCCTGTGCAACAAAAAGACAAAGAAAAACACATTGAAGAAGTCACAAAGCTATTAGAAGATGATTGGGGTTCCTCATATTTCGAACATAGATTCATAGGCGAATACAAGATCATACACAAAGACTCTAAAAAGGGAAAAGAGAAAGCAGTAATGTCAACACAAAACTAGTAAGAGCCTTTGAAAGCATCCGCCTCAACCACTTTAGAACACAAGACAACAACCTTTGATGAAGCTGATTACGAACAACCACCAAATTCTAAAGAAATGAAAAAGCTTTATAGGAAAGGTTATGAGCTTATGAAACAACTCAGCTACAATGGAAAAGGATGTGGTGCTAGAGAACAAGGTATCCATTTCCCTATAGAGCCTAACATGCAAGAAACAACTCATGGTCTTGGCTATTGTACTTTGATAGAAATAAACAAGCCTTCAATCAATATCAACACCATCACAAAATATTCCTCTAAGCCAACCTTAACAATAGTGCATCTTGGATTGATAGACACTAGCGGTCTTGATTGTTTTTCTTTCCAAGAAACGAAACAAACAAAGAAATCTTTACTTAATGTCAATGTCATCTCGCAAAACACTAAAAAATTGAATTCGATAGATTTTACACCCTCCTATAAAGGAGAGAACAAAATATCGCAATCTAAAGAGTCATGTGTAGAGATCTTTGTCACAAAATAAAGGAACCTCTTCTACCATTGATCAAGAGGGTATCTTGTCGAGACTCCTCCAAGATCACTTGATATCCCTTCCTCTAAGAACTCGAAAGAAATCTTATTATAAGAATTAATTTTGCACATATCATAGAGTTCATGGTCATTCTACTAATGAATGCAAGGCTTTAAGTAACAAAATTCAACATCTTAAGGATTGTGATGCTCTTCCTTGTGTTGAAGCCCCTAGTTCCTCTAACTGAGACTTATCTTCATCCTATTTGGCTCATCCTTGTCTTGCACGAAGTGGGGGAAAGGGGTCAGTTAGCCTTGTCATTGCCTCTTTTGACTAGTTGATCATTTTTCATAAACATATAAGAGCAAGCTTTGGATTTGGACGACATGCCTTAAGTTGGCTTGCATGTGACATACTACCTTATTCATGATGTAGCTTATTGGAAACATATGACTTGGCATAGGGCTTTTTGAGTAAGCTATCATGTCTTCTTCTACTTTAAAGCAATTTCTCATAGTAATGATGTAAGAAACCACTTTAAAGTGGGGCCATACATCAAAACTCATGTTTCATTGTACAATTTTCTTTCTTCCTGTAATGTGTTCCTTTCTTGGTGGTGTCATTGGGTTTGATTCCTTCGAGAGCATGATATTTCCTTGCAATTGTCCTCTCTTGGAAACATTAAGTACAATGTTCCCTAAGATGAGACCTTACATTTGTCCTCTCTTGGAGACATTAGGAAAAATGTTCTCTAAGAAGAGACCTTGCACGAACTAAGAAAAATCCCTTTGAACATTCCTTGTACTATTTTTCATTTACAATGTCTATGAGTTTCAAGCATATGAAGTCTTACTTGCCTCATGGAGCTCGAAGATCATTTTTTCATGGCGCCTTATCAAATTTATCAGGAGGTATAACTTTGGAATGGTTTGAGCAGGAAGCCCAATCCAAGGCATGACTTTCCCCATAGCCACTTGTGTGTGTGTGAGTGCATACCAGGCATGAGTGTATGTGTCTCACCTTTTAGGACTTCTCACCCGGTGGATAGCCAAGAGTTCCATCGTCTCAGAGTGAGTATGAATTTTTTGGACAAACAACCTAGATCTGATCCACATCGTGTTGGACAAATGGTCAAAGCTTGATCCACCTTTTTACTTTTGCTTATTCTTGTTCTTCCTTTAGTTATTGTTATTGCATGATCACGTATCTTGTTTTGCTACATATTATACACCTTGTGCATGTCCTTTTGTGCTTAAATTTTGGTTTGACTTAGGATCTTGGTTCTTGAGGGCTTGGCCACCTCCTTTGATCTTTGTCATCCTTTGAAATTTGCATCGGTATGCTTGGACCCCTCTTGAATGTCTACTTTAGTGTGAGTTTGAAGGAAGTTCATCGTCTCACTAAAGTGAGGGCTAAATTTAGCGTAGAAAAATGGATCTTTGGACATTTTCATACTCATTTGGGTCCTTCTTGTAGATTTTGGCTTAGTTTTACCTTGATTTAGTGTTGTAATGTGAATAACACAATCACATTAGGTCTTGGGCCCTTGTAAACTGAATAAAATACATGTCTTGTAAAGGTGTTGTAAAGTGTTGTAAATGACTTTCACAATTATCTAGATTTTATTAAGCATTTAAGTCTAATGGACCTATTTTTCCTTTAATTCAATATTATAAAATATATTTAATTGCATTCTCACATTAATCTAGAAGGCTTCTAAATTAAACCTGGTTTTAATCTAGTGTTGTAATGTTTTTTACACATTTACATTGGATATTGTGCCTTTCTAGGCTATGTGGACCTCATTTTAATGTTGTAGAATGTATTTAATCACACTTTCACATTGAAATTTGTGTCCTTAGCCCTAATCACCATTTATATCATCATTAATAGGACCCTATGACCTCATATTGTACATCGTGAGGCTTATTTTGATCAAAACCTCAACTATATCAACATATGAGCTTAATTTCTTCATTCCCTGACATCCCAGCTGGCAAAAGAGACCCTAGGGGACCCATTCGCCACTTTGGGAAAATGAGTCCCATCCAGGTAGGACTCATTTGCCCAGGATGGTGAATGAGTCCCATTTGAGTTATTTTCGGGGTTTGAGCGGGAAAAATAGGTTTTAAGTTTAATTTTCTTTGATGTCGGCCTTGGGGATCAAATTAATGGGCATTTGAATGGCTTGCCTATATAAATGAGTTCTCAAATCATTATTTCATAATTCATTCATGTTGTCAAGTCAAGAAAGTTAGGGTTAAACATTTCAAGTATTCACAAGGTCATCAAGATAGCAATCAAGATCACTACTAAGGCATTCAAGGGCAGATTCTTCATCCATTGCTGCAACAATTCAAGATCCATCATCATGGAAAGTTTCTAATTGCATCATTTCATGTTCATGCTTCATTATCTTGTTTCATCATTTTGGTTTAATTACCTAAAAGGGGTTTGACCAAGGAAAACCCCTATCCTCTAACAATCAACATGTTTTCCCCTCTTTAATGTGTGATTGCAGGTTTGTAGATTGAAGAAAAATATGAAAATTTATCAAGACTCATGGAAACTCAGATCTAGGGAAAAATATCCATCCAATCTACATGAAATTAGTGGGAAAGTGCTTATTTCATCCATCTTCAGAGGCTTGCAAAGTTTCAGTTCAAGATTTTCTCCTATGACACTTTTCAACAAAACAAGACTCATCCCCTAGTAGTGGCGAATGAGTCCCACTAGGCCTAAAAATTATAAATTTTAGAATTTTAGAGATATTTCTAGTCTTCAACACGTTTCCAGGTGCACACTTTCTATTTCATAGCTTTCTATTTTGCTTTATTTGCATTTCTAAGTCATTTAGAATTAGTTTGTATATCACATTGTGTTTTCAAACATCTTGCATTTTCTAGGTTTACATTTGGTAGTGAATCTCTTTTATCAGTTTTTAGCCTTTAGGACAATCTCCCCTTTGACAAATTTTAATCTCCTTTGCATTGGAATCTCAAGGGTTTGTTCTTGAGTGAGCCATTAAGATTTTTGGTACCTCTCTCATTTTAGGTTCAAAACCCTAGAAGTGTAAGAGAAGGCCCATATATGAAAATCTATGTTTCACATAGTATCAAAGCTTAGATTATAGGAGATCCATCAAGAAGCTGAGCTAAGGAGACTATTACAGGTTGAAGGGTTTTCCTGAAGGGATATTTTTTCTCATCTGGGAAGCAATTGATTTTTGAGGCACTTTGGGTCAGATCTGACCCCGCCGTTGTGTTTAGAATGTTTGAAAACCTAAGGATCACCTACCCATTCATCAAAATTCAACTTCGTCATCTGGAGTCCATCAGAGGTTTTTTGTAGTGGCATTCAAGGGAAAAGGCACAGATCATACAAGTGTTGGAGAAAAAAATCTCACCCTTGTTGCAAAAAAAATTATCCTTCTTTGTCGGCATGTTATTCATCATTTACAGGCTCTTTATTTTTGTTGGCCTTGTTAGTAGATCTCGTCGGCCCATTGTACCAACATTGAATGCATTGTTGGCCCATCCCATCTTGTTCGCCGGATTTCCATTTTTCCATCCGTCCTTCACTCACATCGACCAACGAAGTTCCCTGCAACCTCACCACTTGACCCCGTCAACACCTAAGCACCTAGTTGAGGTTGTATTAGTACCCGTGGGCTTTGCTTGGGAGGTGGCTCCACCTCGTCACCACCAAATCTCTGCTCCACCACTGCTCCACTGCCATCGGCCTGGTGGTGCCATCTTTTTTTTCCAACACCCATCCTACGGTCCTATTGCGGACCAGGGGGCTTATTTTTTGCCCCTAGCACTTAATTTTTGCACCTATTTAGCCTACACCCCTCAATAGGGTAGTTTTTTTCAATGAAGCATAACTTTTCACTAGGATATTGGATTTTCACAAACAAGATATTGTCGAAAATATGGTTTCGTGTACTTCGCATCCGTGTAGAGTATTTTTCTAGATTTTTCTATGGGTATAAATCATAGATATTTGAAGTCATTGCTTCCATTTGGACTCTCGAGCTCGTATCTTTTCACCATTTTGTCATATTTTGGAGATTCCAACAACATTGCAAAGGTGATTCAAAGTTCTATCATTCTGTCCATCCACTTTTTTCAGATCCAACCGTAGGTATATTTTATCAATTTTTTTCAATTTGTGGGATTTTCTTGATATCTTGGACATACTACAATTTGGAGAAGGTTTGTTTGCATTGGAGGCTTTATTTTAACTGACACATCATATTTTGGAGTTTATATTTGATACTGAAGGTCAATGTCTTTATAATCTTGGAGATCAATCATAGTTTGTTATGGGGTTTTCATTTCATTATGTGCTAATTATGTTGGGAAGGGGAAACTATAAAAAATGGAGAGATTTCATCATAAACCCTCTCCAATCACTTCAATTATTGCCACATTTATTTGGTTTAGTTCCCCCTCCTGATAAAGTTATCCAAAAAATTTCTTGGAGTTGATGAAGGTATGATGTCTTAGAGGTTATTGCAATGCATGTTGATGATGATGTTTTGAAAGCTATTGATCATTGTGATTATCCTCATATTCTTTGGACTAAGATTTGGGAGATATATGGAGATACTAATACTCCACCATTCCCCGATGATCATGATTCAAAATTTCATGTACCTCTTCATTCTTCAAACATGATACCCTATGATGATAATACTATGCAGGAGCTTACAGATTTGGAATGCTTTGAATCTTTAGATGAGGATGTCAAGGGTTCTTTAGATGCTTCTTCTCCATCAAAGATAGTTGATGTACCTTCACCTTTAATGATTCATTGATGCTTCCATCATTCCTATTCCATAGGACATATTTAGTTTTCTAGACTTGGGATCACATGATGGCTTTGTTTAAGGTATTGTAGACTTGGCTACCTCTATAGGTTTGGAGGAAATTCTTGAGGGGATATCTATCCTCTATAAAGATTCTAATTTGGAGGGTTTTCTTGAGTCTCCACATTCCATTGTTTCGACCTTGATTCATGTAACATGTCGTTCGTTCATTGAAGTAATTTTTCCTAAGTTTTCACTTTACAAGTTGTTAGGCCTCAAAAAATGCAGGTTATAAACCTTAAGAGGGTGCCAAGCTCTTTGGGAATGTTTTTGGCTAATGAATGGGGATAATTGATATATTTGAGACCCCCCTACACTTTAGGCTCTACCCGACCTCGGCGGGTGTACCTAAATGATAGAGAAAATTTGAAGTTATAAGTGTAATCTCTAATTTGGAAAACCTATTCACAATGGCACGCAGAAGTGAAATAGATGCAAGGCTAATGATTAATCCTATTGTGAATGTTTTGAAAGTTGAAATGTAAAAACAAAGTTTATGAAGTGTATTGCTTGAAATAAATGTGACTAGTGCCTAATCCTATTGGGTAAATGGAGTTGAGATGTGTAAGGTATGTGGATCCTCCTTTGTAGCTTAATTCTAACTATTCGACACTTATGGATGTTTATAGCTTGTATAAACATGCAAGTTTTTTAGCTATTTGGCTATTCTTACAAATCCTAGTGATATCCCCCTAAGTTATCGTGAAGTTTTGAAAGGATTTTAATTCTAATGTGAAGGAAACCAATTGAAATAATCAGTTTAAAATGAATTTAATCCTGGGTAGGAACCTATTAAAGATTATCTCTCAGAAGGATTTTAATTATTTCCCATAGAAACCAATCAATGAAATCACGCAAGTACAACAAATGTGTATTAACAAGTTAAATGTATGCCGATACACATAATTTGAATAAAATAGAATGACCACTCCAGAGACAGTTGAATAGCATGTATGAATTAAAATTGACATAACAGTTGAGTTCACCAAAAATTGGGCCACCAATTCAAATTTTCTCTTCCATTATATTGCTTCAAAAGATATTACAATGTGTATCGAAAGTCTTCATTTTCGGTATAGTTTATCTACTATCCTAGAAACCTAATTCCTACTCATTATTGATCATTGATTTCATTTTACATATATACATTGCATTTTTTAGGGTTATGACCTTTCACATATATTTCTGGTGCAACTCTTCATTTAATTAATTGTCTTCGGAAAATTAAAATATTTAATCTTAACTTTACTGATGCACTCCCATGGAAAAATAAAGTATTTCACAATACTTTAGTCTTAAATTCTTTTGCCAACAACTCTTTGTTTATAATTACTTGCGGTGAAAATGTTTTACTCTGCATTTTATCTGTAGGTATTCTCACCACACCCCTGGGTAAAAGTAATTACCCACTCTGAACCTTTTTAAATTTTTTTAATTCCTTGGGTAAAAATATTCTACTCCTCTCAAAAATATTTCATTTATTACATCCTTTCAAAACAATGTTACCTCAAACTATGATTATGAATATTCTAATAAATTTTCATTTTTCTTTGTTCATGTGCTCATGTTTTTCTCCATCGTAACATCGTATTTATTTTAACATTTTTCACATGCTTGTAAATTTAATATTTATCACATTTTATGCTTCCATCGACATTCATATTCTTACCCGATAAACTCAATCATATGTATGGAGCATTAGAGCATCAAAGAGACTTATCATGAACTCACTCCAATAGGTCAAAGTCTCTTTGATAATGTTTATGCCTCTTCCATTGCTCCATCGGGGTTTCAAACTGACCTAGGAAACACTCACTTCGATATTGCTTTATCTCTTCGATGAAATTCTTCCCTTCCTATCGCATTATTGGGAGGACTTTAAATTAACTCTTGGAAAAATCAGTGTCTCTCTTCGAGGCTTCTCTTGTCAATGTTTTACCTTTTTGAGACATCAAAGAGACATCTGTATTTCTCACACCGATATTGAAGAGTCTTTTCGATGAAATTTTGCTTTGTTTATTCACTGCAATTTTAGGGTTTCTGCTTTGGTGATATAGACATGATGGCATTTCTTCTTATTTCCTTGAAAGCCTCATCAATAGTGCCATTATGATTCGATGGATACATACACACGGTTCAATAACATTACTAAATGATGTTTGTAGAGATCGTAGAATTTGGATTTATGCCTGCCAATTACACATGCTCGAAGGCTCTTTAAAGCTTGTTTGAGATCCATTTTATGCATATCCTATGATTGCAGTGGCCGTATCTCATTTGAGTTGAACAGTCAAAGAAACTCACATGACTTTTGCATGATTCAACATTTTGCGTATATATCTAGCAGGGTGCTTGCATGTACAACATCTGACCATTATGTTTTGGTGATAGCATTGAATGTTTATTTTGCAATCTCTAGTGTTGTTGGGTATAAGAGAATGGGAAGTCCTTGAGTTTTTTAGTGTTCTTCATTGGTGGACATAAATCTGTTAATTGGTTTAAATTATTTCTTGATTTCCAATAAGCAATTGTTTGTAATTAGCAAGAAGCTCTACTTGTCTTGTAGGTGCTGCATCAATGACAGTAATATGGGTTTTAGCTGTCCAAGAGAGAAGATTTCTACATATACTTAATGAGAGCAACCTAACACTCTTTAGCATATGAACCAACTAATACTTTCAAAAAGTTATTATATCAAGCTGAATTCCCATGTTTTGAAATATCTTGTACCATTTTTCATTATCTCGATCTCTCCTCTATAATCAAATGCCTTGAGAATGGCATGCATTGTTCATTCTTCTGACTTACAAGTATTGTCTATTAACATCTGCGAAAGAACATTTTCTATTTCTTCAAACATGCCTTCTTTTCCATATCCATCTATGAGTATATTTTTGGTTATAGTGTTAGGCATGATTCTACAACTTTGCATTTGTGTGTTTTGGGACTCTTCGGGAAGTGCAGAATAACCAATAAGTTTTCCAAACTTGTGCACACAAAGGTATCAACCACATTCTTCCTTATCACTCACCAAGTTACAAAGTTCTACCTTCTTTGTAAAGACCATTTATGAGAGATTCGTAATTTGCAAGATTGGGTACAATGCTAACTCTTTGAATTTATCTCTATAAATTGAATGATTCCTGCATTTTACCATATTTCCTCTACATAATCCATTTATCAATGCACCATGGAACAATTGAAAGGTTACCACAGATTCTTTAATATTGGATTTAGAATCTAGAATAGCTATGTCTTCTAGAGTCTTGTGAGATTCATATGCATTATGTGTAGTACAGTTTGGACATGCCTTGAAGTGTTCCTTTAAGAAAGCTTCAATGGATTCAGCTAGGCCTTGCAAACTTTGCTTCCTGACACTGTGCACTAGGACCAAAATAGGTCAGGTAGCTTCCAGAATCATTTTGAAAAACTGATCAAAATTTCTCCCAGGGTCACAAAAACACACTAACATTTAGATTTATGATAGGGGAGTATGGTTTTCAAACATATTGGCATGAAATCATCGGGATTGAAAACTATTAATGATCAAAGTTGCTTACTCGACATTTTCTGAAAATATGCTTGTTAGAAGTGATCTGGAACCCACCAACTTGCCACCTTGAAAAATTATCAAATCTAACTTTGGAAAGCTGCCACCTTGGGGATTAGTTTATTTAGATCAAATGAACATGTGTGAAAAAAGGTTTCCCATAAATCCATCTCCTTCACAAAATATTGAATTTCAAAGTGTCCTCTGTGAACTTTTCTGGAAATGCAGATGTTGAAACTTTGTAAAATCCATTTGGTTTTGGATTTGAAAAAATACCAAATGAGGTGTTGAGGCTCTAAAAATTGGCATGAAGGTAGATTGAGGTGGGAAGAATTTTAAACAAAAATCGGTTTGTCATGAAATTCTCTCACTTGATCAATATTATTCTCCAAAGTTGACCCTTTTTGTAGATGTAACACCGTGCAACCAACAAACCTTTTTTGAACCTTTCAACTTGGCACTTGGAAACCTTGTCAAATCAGGTCATATGGAGCTGGAATCAGGTGTAGAAATTTACATAAGGTAGATAAATGTGTTAAAAAAATGGTTTGGCATAGAATTGAATGGGCTTGTAGTTGTGATTTTTCAAAGTAAGCTCCTGAGGCAGATTTTACAACTGTATTTCTGAATTCTAAAATCAAATTTTTGATCATGGGAACCTAAAATTTTGCAAAAAATGGTAGGAAATTTTAGGTTCCAATAGTGTCTTCGATAGGGGATGTATGCCCCTTTTGGGCATAGCAAGAATCTAGACCTCTAGAGAGCAAACCGAGTGCCTTATCCATTAGACAATAGAATTTCAAAAATATTACCTCTGTCCTTGATCTGTTATGGTTTGAAATTCAAACCATAAATGATGGCCCAAGACCACCCCAAAGAAAGGCTTAAACTTACCTTTTTCATGCACCTTATTCTGATATGATTTCAATATATTCCTCTTGAAAAGATTCATGCAATCTGCTCTACGATATCCACTACCACTAGAAACTTTCAAAATAACACCACCTTCAGGACTACCCATATTTCCTTTTCCATTCTTTAATTCATTCTTCGGCATAATTTGAAAATTGTTACTATCATGTGAAAAACTCATGTCCCATTCATTATACTAGGAAATTTTATTCTCAATGTGAAATTCTCTACCATTTTGGTCACTGTCATGCATCATGAAATGGTCTCGCGAGTGAGCTGAAAACTAAAAAAATTCATAATTCACCATACAGCTGAAGTCATTGGGTCTCACTTAATCATATGTTTTCATAGATAATATAAGATTATCATATGGACTTTGATGCAAACTAGGAAAAAAATAATCATGCTTATTTATGTTGTCCACTCCATCATCTAAATACTTTTCACATGAGTCTGAAAAATCTGCCATATCAACATATTCTGGGATACTCAGTTCTGAAATACTTTCCATCTCTTCTATATCACTAATTGGTAATAACACAGATTCCTGATCCATACAGTCATCATTATGTGTATTTGAATCAACTGATGTTGAACATTCATCATCCATGATATACAAATCAATATCATTCTCAAAGATCTCCAGTTTTGATTTATATATCTCCTCTTGAATAGGGATAGACATAGAATTTTGACCAGCTTCAAGAGTTTTCTCATCATTGTCACACAAAGTGCTTTCACTGTCAAAGCAAATGCATGTTATACATGAAACTTCTGAATCATTCCCATGTGTATATCTCTGATATTCCATAGTGAACAAATCTGAAATTTGTTCACTGCTAAGTGAACATGAATCTTCAATTGCCTCATCATTGATGTATTCTTCACTTTTTTCATCATCACAACGGTACTCGAGATCGTCTAGGAATGACAAATCAAATGCATTAATTTCATCAGCATAGTCACTTACTTCACAAGTTGATACAACATCTTGATTATCTGAAAATGGTTCATCCTTGTTATAGGAAGGATTTGAAAACATATGAAAGTCAAGTTCTGATACACCTTGGAAAATTCCATATGATTTTCTTCTATCTTTTCATCATACAATGGGTTTGAAAAAAATTGAAAACCATTTTCAGGTGTACAAACTTCTTCTTCGTCAATTGTGTCATCATGGTACTCAACTACAACTAGACGCATTATTTGTTCACTATCAAGGGGACCTGCTTCTTAATTTAAATCTTGCACTACTTCTTCCTCTTGATCTTTATTAAAATTAAAAGGACCACTTGGTTGCAAATCAAAATCCACAGTTTTGTCATCAAAATCTGGATCTTCAATGAATTCTTCATAACATGCACTGTTCTCACAGTCATAATCTAATATGCAAGAGAGACCTTCTATATCTTCATCCTCACCATGTAGACTGTCATAGCAACTATTTTCACTTGCATACCCATCCTCTATGGATTGATCACAATCATTTCCCTTTTTGTAAGGCACACTGTCCTTTTTTGTTTCAGCTTCTAATTCATTATTGTCAATGCTATGATAATGCATACATGGCTGCACCTCCATATCATCTAACTCATGGCTGATATACTGCTTAGGTGGTGTGTTCCAAGCAATATCTTCAATACTGCAATCATCCTCCAAGTAGGAAAATTGGTCTTCAATAATTTCATCTTCATTCATATCTAGAGTATCATCATTGAAAAATTAACTTGTACATGTTTCCTCTACTGGATACATTGTTCGATCAGTTTCTCCATATTCATCACCATTAGTTTCAATATTAATAACATCCTCATACCTTTCTTATCTATGATATCAATTATTTCATCCACTTGGTCAAAAGTGACTGGTTGTTTAGGCCAATGAATTGAATTAGGCTCATACAATCTCATGAACTGCTTAATGAACATGGGCATGTTGGGCCTATAATTAAGAGGTATTTGCACACATATATTTGCCATTTTATTGAATACAGAGCATCCAGGTTCTCTTTCATGTCTCCTTATGCCATAAAATGCATCTAAAAGACTTTGGATTATCTTTTGAATACAGATAGAAGGTTTAACATCAGGTGCAAATTGATGATAAGGAATATAGGTTTGTGTAGGGTGTTGAGGTGGGTGGGTTGGGAAAACAAGGCCTTTCATACTTCGAAGACAAATCTTACCTTTTTATGTATCATTTGACATTTCATTATTTGTTAGAATAGATTGGGGTCTTGAATTTTGTGTATAACTTTCATAATTGTCATCATACTGACTTAGGAATAGCCTTTTGAGATCTACCCATGAAGAAATACTTTATTATGCAATTAGGGGAGGTCCTACAACACAAATCAACACAAAAATAACCTACAACAACAACTCACAAGTCACAATTCTCAAAATTCTTCACTTTTCACCAAATCAACCTAATTCCTTGTAGCATAGCCAACCCACTCAATCGGGTATATCTTCTCAATGGGATATTTTTCAGACCAGAACCAATACTATTTCAAAGACCCATTTTGGTGTACAAAATCATATCAACAAATCACAATATGATACTTTGCAACAAATCCAACAAAAACCAATTTCTACACTTTCTAGCCTTCAAATTAGGCCTAATTTCCAAAGGACCTTGCCTCAAAACATTTCCAAATTCATCAAACTCAATTGGGAAGAAAATCACATGTGTTCAAACTAAGTATTTCTCCATTACTTTCCAGAAATTCATTCACCAAGATACCTAACTCCAAAATCCTCCTTTTTAGGCAAAAATATAGGGTTTTATTGAAAGTATTGCTTCCAATCCTCTCACAACTTTGAAATCACTTCAAATAGGACCTAATTGACCTGCTCAAACTCTATTCATCAATAAATCATAGTGCCCCAACATAATACTCACTTTTCCATATCAAAACCTCACTAATTCATGAAGAAAACTCATTTTTCACCATTAGGGCTTTGTGCCCAACACACTATCCGGCCTCGCCTACTCTCAAAAACACACAAATCAATTTTCTAATGTATCAGACCCATTCCACCAATCATAGTAGTCACATGGGGTGGAATGGGTGCATTTCACATTTAAATGACCTTCAAAACACCAAAGATAAAGTTAACATAGTAGTTTTGGAAAATCTGAGATTAAACACCACAAAATCAAAGTGAAACCCTCAAAACAATTGTAAATGAGTGCTAACACATATCTTTAAATTCTTTCAAAATTTACCAAGCAAGGCACCTCTGTACGGTACTGTACAAGTGTTGGAAAAGCAAAGAAAACAATAAAATTTGAGAAAAATAGAGTTTGTAATTGATTTAAATTCATATTCAAATCTCCAAGAGAGCATGTACATTGATGTTTCCAGCCTTTATAGGCCATTTTCAACCAAAATCAACAACCATACCCACCAAAAACTGATTTTTAGACTTCTTGACCGTTGGTATTCCTTTTTACATCTTTTTTCAATTTTGCATCTTTCACACAATTAACAACTTTTTCACATTTTTGCATTTTTTGCAATCCAAACCTTCTAGACACCTAGACACCTAAGTATGACTCAAATATGACTAATTACATTATAAAATGGTCTCAATGACCTTATTTTATGCAAAACTCCCAAAATCCTAAAGCCTAGACCTTAAAACCTTGAATTGACAAAAATCTTTAAATGGTACCCCTGCACCACTTTGCATGGGTAAGCTCATAAACCATTTCCTTACATCATCCCTCAAAGATCTTGCAAAGCATTTCATAATGACATCTTCTGGATAAATCTGAAAGTCCACAATGAAATCCCAAAATTGTTGTACATGCTTATGAGCTGATTCATAGTCTTTTCCATAAAATTTAGGGATATGCTTTATCAGCCCAAGGGAATAAAGATTTGGGCAGCCTTGGATATTATTGAAGTTAAATGGTTTATCAATGTCTAAGACATATTGTGGACATGGGTGATATGCATTACTTCTAAGATTCTCAATTGGACCATAATGTGTATAGGGCAAAGAAGAATTGCTATACATGCTTCAGTCTATAATCTTTATTTTTGACTAGCAATGTTGTAGTTTCAAACTGTTTTTTGTATTCTTCATCAAGTTCTTAACAGAGTCGCCACCCAATTTTTTTGAAAAGTGAAAAAATGATAGCAATGAGATTATTCTTGATTTTATCCACCAACAAAATCCCTTATGAAGTCAGGTAAATGTGAATTTTTTGTGACTCTATATCAATAAAGGCCTAGATTCAATATTGATTAAGCTTCCTCAACAAAGTCACCAATCTGTTAGGTCTTAAAAATGTAGGTTATAAACCTTAAGAGGGTGCCAAGCTATTTGGGAACATTTTTGGCTAATGAACGAGGCTAATTGATATATTTGAGATCCCCCTGCACTTTAGGCTCTTCCCGACCTAGGCGGGTGTACCTAAATGATAGAGAAAATTTGAAAGTTATAAGTGTAATCTCTAATTTGGAAAACCTATTCACAATGGCATGTAGAAGTGAAATAGATTGAAGGCTAATTATTAATCCTACTGTGAATGTTTTGAAAGTTGAAATGTAAGAAAAAAGTTTATGAAGTTTATTCCTTGAAATAAATGTGACTAGTGCCTAATCCTATTGGGTAAATGGAGTCGATATGTGTAAGGTATGTGGATCCTCCTTCGTAGCTTAACTCTAACTATTTGAAACTTATGGATGTTTATAGGTTGTATAAACGTGCATGTTTTTCAGTTATTTGGCTCTTCTTGCAAATAGTGATATCCCCCTATGTTACTGTGAAGTTTTGAAAGGATCTTAATTCTGGTGTGAAGGAAACCAATTGAAATAATCAGTTTAAAAGTACTTTAATCCTGGGCAGGAACCTATTGAAGATGATCTCTCAGAAGGATTTTAATTCTTTCCCATAGAAACCAATCAATGAAATCACATAAGTACAACAAATGTGTATGACAATTTAAATGTATACTGATACACTTAATTTGAATAACATAAAATGACCACTCCGGAGACATCCAAATAACATGTATGAATTAAAATTGACATAATAGTTGATCACCAGAAATTGGACCACCAATTCAAATTTTCTCCTCCATTATATTGCTTCAAAAGATATTATGATGTGTATCGAAAGTCTTCATTTTCTATATATTTTATCTACTATCCTAAAAACCTAATTCCTACTCATTATTGATCATTGATTTTATCTTACATATATACATTGCATTTTTCAGGGTTATGACCCTTCACATATTTTTCTGGTGCAAATCTTCATTTAATTAATTTCCTTCAATAAATTAAAATATAGATAATCTTAATTTTACTGTTGCACTCCGGTGAAAAATTATAGTATTTCGCAATACTTTAGTCTTTAATTATTTTTCCAGCAACTCCTTGTTTATATTTACTTGCGATGAAAATATTTTACTCTACATTTTATCTATAGGTATTCTCACCACACCCCTTGAGTAAAAATAATTACCCATTTACTTAATTCCTTGGGTAAAAATATTCTACTCAATGAAAATATTTCATTTATTACATCCTTTCAAAACAATGTTACCTTCAGCTATGATTATGAATATTCTAATAAATTTTCATTTTTCTTTGTTCACGTGCTCATGTTTTGCTCCATCGTAACATTGTATTTATTTTAACATTTTTCCCATGCTTGTAAATTTAATATTTATCACATTTTATGCTTCCACCGACATTCATATTCTTACCCGATAAACTCAATCATATGTATGGAGCATCGGAGCCTTGAAGATACTTATCCTGAAATCACTCTAATAGGTCAAAGTCTCTTCAATAATATTTATGCCTCTTCCATTGCTCCATCGGGGTTTTGAAGTGACCTGGGAAACACTCACTTTGATATTGCTTTATCTCTTCAATGAAATTCTTCCCTGCCTATTGCTTTATCTGGAGGACTTTAAATTAACTCCTGGAAAAATTAACTCCTGGAAAAATTAGTGTCTCTCTTCGATACTTCTCTTGTCAATGTTTTACCTTTTCGGGACATCAGAGAGACATCCATGTTTCTCACACCGATATTGAAGAGTCTTTTCGATGAATTTTTTCTTTGTTTATTCACTGTAGTTTTAGGGTTTCTACTTTGGTGATGCAGACACGATGGAATTTATTCTTATTGCCTTGACAACCTCATCAAGAGTTTCATTATGCTTTGATGGATACATACACATGGTTCAATTCCATTTCTAAATGATGTCTGCAGAGATCGTAGAATTTAGATTTATGCCTGCTAATTACACATGCTCGAAGGCTCTTTAAAGCTTGTTTGAGATCCATTTTATGCATATCTTGTGATTGCAGTGGCCATATCTCATTTGAGCCTTCAGTCAAAGCAACTCACACTCATTTTGCATGATTCCACATTTTATGTATATATCTATTAGGGAACTTGTAGCTACAACAACTGACCATTGCATTTTGGTGATAGAATCTCTAGTGTTGTTGGGTATAAGAGAATGGGTGGTCCTTGATTTTTTTAGCGTTCTTCATTGGTGGACATAAATCTATTAATTGCTTTAATTTTTTCTTGATTTCCTGTAAGCAATTGTTTATAATTATCAAGAAGCTCTACTTGTCTTTTAGGCATTGCATCAATACCAATATTATGGGTTTTAGCTGTCCATGAGAGAGAATATTTCTACATATACTTGATGAGAGTTGTTGAACACTCTTTAGAATATGAACCAACTAATACTTTCAAAAAAATTCTTATATCAGGCTGAATTCCCATGTTTCGAAATATCTTGTACCATTTTTCATTATCCTAATATCCCCTCTATAATCAAAGGCCTTGAGAATGGAATTCATCATTCATTCATCCAGCTTATAAGTATCATCTATTAACATTTGAGAAAAAACATTTTCCATTTCTTCAAACACGCCTTCTTTTCCATATCCATCTATGAGTATATTTTTGGTTACAATGTCAGGCATGATTCTACAACTTTGCATTTCTTTGAGTAACCTTGTTAGAAGACCACTTCCGCTATAAGCATAAATGATTGTAGTGAAGATTTTAGCATCTAGTTGACGAATATTCCTCAAATTTAGGAATTTTTGTCTAGAACTTGCAAAAGTGGTATTTGCTGGAAAAAATATGAAATAGTCCAACAAATGTGTTAAATAATCCTTGTATTGTCTTGTCAACTTTTGATCATGAGTAACATTGTGTGTTTTGGGACTCTTCAGGAAGTGAAAAATAACCAATAAGTTGTCCAAAATTGTGCACACCAAGGTATTGGCCACATGCTTCCTTATCACTCACCAAGTTATGAAGTTATGTTGTCTTTGTAAAGACCATTTATGAGAGATTCATAATTTTCAAGATTGGGTACAATGCTAACTCTTTGAATTTCTCTTTGAATGCCAATTTTCAAGATTCATAATTGAATGCTTCCTGCATGTTACCATATTTCCTCTACATAATCCATTTATCAATGCACCATGGAACAATTGAAAGGTTACCAAAAATTATTTAATATTGGATTTAGAATCTAGAATAGATATGTCTTCTAGAGTCTTGTGATATTCATATGCATTTTGTGTAGTACAATTTGTACATGCCTTGAAGTGTTCCTTTAAGCAAGCTTCTATGGATTCAGCTAGGCCTTGCAAACTTTGCTTCTTGACACTGTGCACTAGGACCAAAATAGGTCAAGTAGCTTCCAGAATTGTTTTGAAAAACTAATCAAAATTTCTCCCAGGGTCACAAAAATGTACTGACATGTAGATTTATGATAGGGGAGTATGGTTTTCAAACAGATTGGCATGAAATCATTGGGATTGCAAACTTTTCATGATCAAAGTTGCTTACTCGACATTTTCTGAAAACATGCTTGTTAGAAGTCATTTGGAACCCACCAACTTGCCACCTTGAAAAATAATCAAATATGATTCTAGAAATTTGTCATCCTATGGATTAGTTTATTTAGGTCATATGAACATGCGTGTAAAATGGTTTCCCATCAATCCATCTCCTTCATATAATATTGAATGTCAAAGTGTCCTCTATGAACTTTTCTGGAAATGTAGATGTTGAAACTGTGTAAAATCCATCTAGTTTTGGCTTTGAAAAAATACCAAATGAGGTGTTGGGGCTCTAAAAATTGGCATGAAGGTAGATTTAGGTGGGAAGAATCTAACACAACAATCGGTTCATCATGAAAATCTCTCAATTGATCAATATTGTCCTCCAAAGTTGACCCTTTTGGCAGATTTAACACCATGTAGCCAACAAACCTTTTCGGAACCCTTCAACTTGGCACTTCGAAACCTTGTCAAATTAGGTCATATGGAGTTGGAATCATGTGGATAAATTTAAATAAGGTAGATAAATCTATTTTCAAAGTGGTTTGGCATAAAACTAAATGGGCTTGAAGTTGTGATTTTTCAAAGTAAGCTCCTAAGGCGGATTTTACAACTATATTTCTGAATTCTGAAATCAAAATTTTCATCATTGGAACCTAAATTTTTGCAAAAAATGGTAGGAAATTTCAAGTTCCAACACAAGTAAATAAACCATGTAACTTAACTATTTCCATAAAAAAAATTCTTTATTTTATAGAGAACAAATGAACATAGATGTCATAAAAATAATCAACATTGATTCCATTCCAATATAATAATTCACATATTACAATATTCCGTAGAATGTGTACAAAGTACATACATAGCTCAACCAAGCTTCAAAGCAATAGATATAGATAGTCCAGGAACCTCATTTCAAATCTTGGTCTTTTGTCACTTGTTGAGGAGGAGAAGCATCACTCGAGCACTTTTCCTTCAACTACAGACTCATATGTGGTCCCCCACACATCTATCATTTGATAGATGGCTCTACCCTTCGATGAAGAGTTTGGTGGAGTAAACTCATAACGACAACCAATCTAAGCTTAGTGTTGTGTCCTACATGACTAGAACTTGTAAACCCACCATTTAGGACTAGCATGCATATAAATGGATCACAATGAATTGATAGTGGAGCCAAAGGAAATCACACTACTTTGGCCAAAGTGTTCTCACCTATTACTTCGAGTGATAGTCATCCTACGCACATACACTACTCAAGCTTGATTTGAATTAAGACCATTATAATATATGCATAGTTTTTTCCTTCAATGGGTAGTATTTAACCCTAGAGACAACCTATTCCATTTTCCCACAAATCATAAATGCAATTTTCCCTCCCATCAACGAATAATAAAACCCTAGGTGTAACTTTATAAGCTATCTAATATAATCAAATAACTTAGCTATGAATAATCCATAAGCTATCCTTGCTTAATCATATCTAGTATACTTATACTAATGACAAAAAATTCTTCCTATTAAGGAGTAAATACAAGCGCTTTCACAAATAAGCATAAAACAAATTCTTTTCCCTTTCCAAAGAAAATGCTTTGAATTCCTAATGCAATTATTCTCAAGCAGTACCAAAACAAAGCATACAAAATCTCATTCTTTCATAAATAAAGACAAAAAAAAGAAGACTAGATCCTAATGCATGTAATACATTTAATCCAATTGACTGAATTGATGCACAACCTTCCAACAATAGCTTACTAGCTTCACTTAATCCCCTTAAATAAATACTTCACTATGACTTCTCCCTTAAGATAACAATATGCACTCACAAAGTAATTCATAACTCTCACAAAATAAATATCAGCTCTTAGATTATACAGGTTCCAGAATAATTGTAGCATAATAAGTTTGTAGAAGAATGTGTCCCAAATAAGGGAGCTATCCCATCTATTTATACAAAAAAATGAGACATTGCAGTCTACAGAATAGACATGCCAATCGACAACTCTCTCCATGCAAGTTGACTCACTACATACAACTTAAAGGTGACAAAAATCTAAGTGTAAACTCATCATAATATGCTACAGATCAACTCATTTAGTTGAAAACAACTAAAGACTAATTAAAAGGTGCACATTCCCAAATGATGACAGTAGAATAGCAAGCAAAATAGACTTTTATAGATTATAGAGTTTCATAATTTGGCGCCATGTTGCAGCCAACCTCCCTATCCCTTTGGCACAATTTAACTCTCTTGAAATAGTCTTCTATTATAGGAGATACTTATACTATGTTGACTTGGTCATAGCTTTGTTGAGCAATAGAGGCAAAATGAGTCGCTTAATAGTAATAGTGTATAAATAGTGCTTTGACCAATTCATGCCTTGCTATTTGTTTTTCCTATTATCATGCATTCATAATACTTTATGAAGTTAGCTTTATATTCCATCGCTTTACATCATAGATATAAGCATTCTAAGTTTGGGATAAATTGCTACTTAATAATAAAGATTCATTTTCATATAGCATCAACTTTGGTTTACTTCCATATCGACCTTTATTGCTGCATATTAATTTTGCATATAAATTGGCCTTTATCTTATATCATCATATGCATTATTCATCCTATAACACTTGCATAATATATATACAATGCGGCCTTTGTTTAATACCATGTATATATAAATATATATTTATATATGTACATATACATATATATATGTTAATAAATAGCATTAACGCTATATAATATATATATGTATATATATACTAATTATATACATATATATCCCATGTCAATCAATAATGCATAAATTCAATATATAAAGGAATATGATCAAGTTGACATTCATATAATAATCATATAGACTGTATATATATATATTCCTCTATGTACATGTATACGTACGTATACATATGTTGATATATCTTATGGACATTTCCATTTTCCAAACATATGTATGTATCGACACATGTATACATATGGATATATGTATATATCTTATATATATATACACACACACACACATTTGATTGCACAATCAAGCACATACACATTACTATCTTATTGATAGGGAACATTTGTGTGATGTATATATACATATTCACATACATGTCGCATAGTCGTTCGATAACACCATGCTCATAAGAAACCCGTTCTTAAGCATGCATAGGTACGTCTACCTATGTACTCTCATGTATGTGTTGATTCACGTGTATGGCCCATTTTTGACATGTATATGCATACATATACATACATTCCACACATGTTCACCTCATTAATTCAAGCATAGTAATATTTAAGGAAGAACTCATAAGCTCTAAATAGATAAACATCATCTGAGCATACATTCAATAGTAATCAAGACCCTTACTAATGCAAACACATCATAATAAGGATGACTTACCAATTCCTAACATATTAACTTGAATCAACCATTCTACTGTGTGTGTGTCAGCTCAGTTAGGTTATGTTACTGGTTACCCAACCAAGTTCTTCTCTTGAGTGATACTTCCCCTCGCACCTAGAGCATTGAATATATACCCGCATCCAACTAACACATTCCCATGGTAATCAATTGTTCAAAAAAGTATGCTTTCACATAATATTTCTCCATAGTTAGAATATCCAATTCAATAACCATCCATTTCACATATATGTATTCCATCACATATCATTAAATGAAATAAAATTTATTCATAATTTATTGATAACAAAGTGCAAGAACATATATTCTCAATCAAAATTCAAAGTACATTCACAAATGCAATATTTACCCTAGCACAATAATAGTAAATAGGTAATTACACAATTAGGGTGTAACATACTCCCCCCCTTGTGAATCATTGTCCCCGATGATTTTTATGTAGCAAAATAAACTAATCAAACAAACAACATTATTTTTAAGTACTTTCAAAAACATGCAAAACATATGGGAACTTTTGCTATATCTCATCATAGTTTTCCAAAGTAGCAAAGTCTTCTGCATACTGGTCCCACTGGACTTTGCACTATAGAACTTCCCTGTTACATAAGCAAAGCTTATGCATTCCGAGTACCTTGATAGCATTGAGTTTTACCACTCTGGGGTCCTGTACCTGTAAAGCATTCCAATCAATCACATGATTATCGCCTAGTATATACTTATTTAGTTATGACACATGAAATACGTTATGCATCCTGGCAAGAGTTGGTGGTAACACAATTCGGTAAGCTATTGGATTCACTTCCTCAAGAATCTCAAAAGTTCCTACATAGTGTGGGGATAATTTGGAAGACTTCCCAAATTTGATGGAACTCTTGTGAGGTTTCACTCTCAACAACACCTTGTCACCTATTGCAAAATTTTGGGGCACTCTCTTAGCATCAACATAGATTTTTTGTATATTGTTAGCTTTAGTTAACCTTTTCTTAACAATCCTCACTTTCTCTTCCATTTAAGCCAACATTTCTGGCCCAAAACTCACTCTATCTTCAAGTCTATCCCAACTTATAGGGGTTCGACACTTTTGACCATATAATGCTTCTAAAAGAGCCATCTTTATTGTAGAATGGTAGGAATTGTTGTAAGCAAATTCCACCAAAGGAAAGTAGTCTTCCCACTTGTATTGCTAATCCATGCAATACATTCTAAGTAGGTCTTCCAATACTTGATTTACTCTTTCCGTTTGTCTATCCATTTTCGGATGATATGCTGAGCTAATATTAAATTAAGTTCCAAGTGTAGAAATTAAGGTTTTCCAAAACCTAGAAGTGACTTGTGCATCCCTATCTGAGATTATCTTCTCAAGAATTCCATGCAGCCTAAAAGCTTCTTGCACAGATTTCCTTGCTATGATAGGAGCTCCATCAGTTAGATTCCCAGGTATAAAATGTGCTACCTTAGCAAGCTTATCCAAAATTACAAGATTGACATTGTGCTTATTTATTAACATAGGCAATCCTTGCACAAATTCCATACTCATGACTTGCCACTTTCTCTCTGGAATATCATGTGGGTCTAGAAAACTTATAGGATAATGATGTTTTGCTTTCACCCTTTGACATTCAAGACACCTATCCACAAATCTAGTAGCATATCCTTTCATACCTTTCCAAAAATATAATGGCTTTACATTCTCCAACATTTTTGTCACACATGGGTGTCCAAAGTATGGTTCCTCATGAACTTATTTCCATACCATATTTCTTAACTCTTCTGAGTCAGGTACATACATTCTTCCATTATACCTAAGTAATCCATTAGGTTCAAAATGAAAACCTTCATACCTTGGATCATGCATATTGTTGGTGAGTGTTGGCGATCAGGATTGCACCCTCTAGGAAAGTTGTACTTGTCTATCTTGTCACAACATGGAAAAACTCTCTAGTTTGTGGGTAAACAAATTGGGGAGAGTGAATCTCCAGAGTGGGCTGGTTCCCTTCTAACTAATCACCTAATCTAAACACCTTCAGAGGAAAAGGGAGTAGGAGGAAAGATTGAAAATCATTAACACCTACACTTAAGATGATCAGCTAAATGTTGAGATCTTGATGAAACTTAACTCACAACACTTCTTTGACAACAATTAACTCTCACAATTCACCACAATGCTTTTAGTTCATCAGTATTTTGCATAAAGACCCTTGAAAATAGAATACAATGTGCAACCTGAACCTATTGCAAACCTTGACATTAACCCACAACAACATGACTAAGAAGGAATCGACTAACTGAATCACAAAAAAACTCACACCATTATGTGAGCCCATGAAAAGAAAGTGAAAAGGAGAAATCTGATGCTTTATTGCAAGTGGAGAAACAAGAAATCAAAATATGATATCAGATGAGTTTACAAAGCTCTCAAAAATGGCTAAGAGAGAAAGAAACTGAATAATTCTAAATCTTGAGAAAATCAAATTTTCTCAAATTTATAGCCAAAATGTGACCATGTAGTGCCAAAAATAGAAAAATCAAATTGCCACCTCTCCAAAAAGGCAACTCCTTCTACATTTTCGAGCTCCCTCAAAAAGCCTGAAAAAATAGTCTCCAAAACAGCTCCAAATGGCATCAAAAAGCTGGAAACTTTCTATCACCCAAAGTTGATCCAAAAAGGCCTCAAAATTAGGCTCTAACTGTTGGAAACTAAAAATAGAAACTTCCATTTGGCACCTCATCTTTGAATTCACCCAATTTTGATCTCAAGAATAGCAAGTTCTGATTTGAACTAGAGTGCATTTTAACTGCATTTAAAAATAACAACTAATCAAACAATTTATAGAAACATTGCTTAATCAGTGTTTTACATCTTGCAGTTTCTGAATTACAAAATGATAAGACTCCCTTGTTACATCCGATTTTTCCACTTTTTCCCTCAAATCTTATGACTTACCTCTTTTTATCTCCATTTGTTTTGATTTTTTTTCATTTATTTATTACAAAAAATCAGATATTACATATGCAATGCTCCTTTACATGATTGATTTTTATATAAAAAATCATAAAAATATATATATCATTCTTCACTTAGGTGAAAAAAATTTATAACCTAAGGTCATCACCTGGCTCCAAAGGTAGCTTGGCATGAAATTTCTCTAAGGAAAATGAGAAGGCTACCCTAAAAGGGCCATATGCATGATATGTGTTTGATTTTCTAAGAAAAATCAAAGGAAAAAAAAAGCCATAGGCTTATGTCGCCCTAGGCAATGAAAATGGTGGCATTTGAAAAATAAATATATGTGATAAAAATCACATGGACGATTGATAGGGGTAAAAACCCTAAAACACAAAAACCTTCAAAATGTTCATTCCACCGTTATTTACATCATTAGCCTTTTGGAGAAGAGAAGGCCCTGCCTATGCACCGCCATGGAGGGATTAGGGTTTCATTTTTTGAAGCCACCATTGAGCTTCTCCTCCTTCGAACCTTGGATGCATTCGGCCCTCCTCATCGCTGGTATGATTTTGACTGTATTTGTTCGATTGTTGGCTCTACTTGATGAGGAAATATGGCCATTGGGCGCGGCTATCATTGTATTTTGATGCATTTTGTTTTCTCTTTTCTGTGTTGTTGCTTTTTCCATTCTCATGGCTGACCATGGAGACATTGCTTGGAGCATTTTTTGAAGCTTTTTCTATAGCATTGTTGTGTTTCTCCACCTCAATACAAAAGGTAAGCTTCATTTTTTTTCCATTTCATGACATTTCCCTCTTAAATAAAGCCTATTCAAGCTTTGTCTTGCAAAAAACATGAACATTGTGAAGGAAAATTTGAAGGCCAATGTATAGGCCGTGGGTATACCTATGTATTCTCCTTTGTTTCTACAAAAATAGACCCTTCTGGGCTCGAACCATGTAGTGTAAATGATTCCATTGCTTTGTATCTGGATTTTGAGCATAAATCCTAAGTGGGTTTCGTGGCTTATGAAGAAAATTTTCTCTCTATTTTTCATTTTGAAACATGAGGGGTTCGGCCCTTGCTATGCAAATGAATACATTTTAACATGGAACCTTCCTTTTTGTAGGTACTAAACACTCCCATGCCATGTCCTATAGCTTTCATTACATAGTTTGGACATATGAAACTAAGGGTTCAAACCCTTATCACCTTTCTTTAGCATTTGTATTTTGATCTTGCAACCCTAAATGGGTATTATGGCTTTTGAAAACAAAATTTTGTCTTCTCCATTTTGCATTCTAGAAATGTCATCATGAGAAACAAAATAATGGGGTTTTCTCTAAACCCGCATTAGCACCACTGCACTTGAATTTTCTGGAAACATGTCTTTATGATTGGGCTTTCTGTAACTTGAACACATGTTTTTGAGAGAATACAATGAATTTATCTCTCACCCTTGCCACTATTATAACTTAATTTTAAAATGTAGATTTACTTCATTGTGACACCATTCTCCATTCCTTCAACAACAATTACTTGTCTTTTGCTTCTGCATTTCTCGAAAACATAGTATTACTCATGAACATTTATGTTGAAACACATGATGGAATTAATGTTCTCCTATCCAATATATGCAAAATTTCTTATTTCCTCCATTTGTCATGGCTTCAATGCATTTCATGCTTCAAAACATGCACATTTCATTTCTTTTCCATAGTCTTATGCTTCATTTGTGTTTCATATAAACATTGAGTCATGCAATCAGACTTTTCTTCTCATAATGATGACACCAGAATACTGAAACAAGCTCAAAATTTGCAAATTACGTTCAAGAGACATATTGCATTTGTTCCCCAAAACTTGATGATTTGCATTTTTGTTTATCATTCCCTCTTTGCACTCTTTTTTTTCCTTCAATAGCTCACTTACAACCACTTGTCACTCTGTCACTGATGGAGCCAACCTCTCTTTTGTACTCTTCATGCACTTTTATCTTCCAAACAACAACATGATGATGTGGACTTATCATTGCATGGAAGATTTTGAAATAGAAGCGCTCTATTATGATATTCAGGAGCTTTTCATTTTCTTCAACTGTAATTGATGATTCACAAATAGGGCATTATGTATGCTTGTTCACTATCACATTATGAGATCATGCACTTGAACAGTTGATCACTCATGATTTTCAATTCATTGCACTTTGAGAGTTGATTGTCCTAAATGGTCAACTTTTTGAGACATTGTAGCACTTTATGATGCACTCATTTGATGGATGTCTTTCCTTGATAATTTTGGATCTATTTCTTTATTAGTCCCTCTTTGGATGCTTGAGGGATAACATGTCGAGTCTCAACCCTTATGGGAGCCCGTTTTACACCGCATGCTTTATGATACTCCAACTGGATCAACAACATGACTTGTCCTACACCTGCACATGGAAACAAACAATGTTAGATAAAAATAATATATTATTGTGATGTTTCTTCCTTGGCTCCTATCACACTTCTTTTTCTTGCTTAGTTGTTTCAATGTATCATTAGCAGCATTCTCCATTATCGTTGATAATTCATATAGGAATGTTCATAGTTAGAGCTCTAACAACTTTTGATATCTCTTGCAGGTCTATCAGGAGCTTGGGAACAAGGATGGTGCATCATTCCAGAATCAGTTGAAGACTTATAGGCAATGATGATTATGTTCTTTCTTATATGTCTTCTTTTCTTTCATCTTCAGTAGTGTAGAATGTTCCTTTTGATACATTGTCGCAACTACTCCCATGGCTTGTGTGGGACACTTGGTTCTTTATTACCCAATGAATATAAATACAACATTCATGCAACACTTGTTTAATTATGTACTTTTCTCCTTTATGTAAAATAATGTTTGAACATTGTAATTGAATATCAAAATGAAAGTATCTCTTTTCCACTTCATGCAATACTTAATGTTGTAATTGATATCAGACAATTTAAACACATTGCATTTCAAATCCACAATAACTCAAACACTTGCAATGGTTAAAGATCTGCAGAGGTAAATTAAAATTTTCACCTTAAAATGAATCTTTGAACAAATCAGCTCTATCAAATTGAGTTGTAGTGAAAATTTGATAACAGTGAGTTCTTGCTTAACTTGCATATAGTACTCATCCTCTTTGCATTTCTACAATACCTAACTTTTAAAGTCGGTTTGAATTGTCACTATTGAAGCAATATGACATCTTCGACTCAAGGCATCAGCAACCCAATTTACTTTTCCTTTAATATAACTGATATTGAAGCCATAATCATATATTAACTCCAACCATCTTCTTTTTCTTGCACTTAGATTTCGTTGAGTGAATAGATACTTCAACCCATGATGATTAGTTTTCATCTCAAATGGTTTCCCTAACAAGTAGTGCCTCCACATTTGCAATGCATGAACCATTGTTGCTAACTCCAAATCATGCGACACATAATTTTTCTCATAAGGTTTCAGCTTCCTTGACTCATAAACTTTCCCTTCTTGTATTAGAACACCTCCTAAGCACTCTCCTGATGCATCTATGATAATAGTGAAGTCACCCTTAGGATCTAGTACTTTCAGAATCGGTGTAGTAGTCAACTTTTCTCTGAGCATGTCAAAGGCTACTTGGCACTTATCTTTCCACTCAAACTTCTTCCCTTTCTTCTTCAAAGAACTAATAGAAAGGCTATCTTGGAGAAGTTTGCAACAAACTTTCTATAGTATCCTTCCAGACCCATAAAACTCCTTACCTTAGATACATTCTTGGGCACTAGCCATTCTAGCACTATCTTGATCTTAGTTGGATCAACTAAGATACTTTCTAGTGAGATCACATGTCCAAGATAATGTACTCTCTTTTGAAAGAAGGTACACTTAAAGAGTTTCCCATACAACTTATGTTCTCTAAGTCATTGTAGAACTATCTCTAAATTCCTACAATCATTCTCCTCATTCCTTGAGTAAATAAAAATATCATCTAGGAAAACCATGGAAAATTTGTCTAGACAATCCCTAAATATGTTATTCATAAGGTTCATAAATGTTGTAGGCGCATTCATTAAACAATAATCAACATTGATTCCATTCCAATATAATAATTCACATATTAAAATATTTGAAATAATGTGTACAAAGTACATACATAGCTCAATCGAGCTTCAAAGCAATAGATATAGATAGTCCAGGAACCTCCTTTCAAATCTTGGTCTTTTGTCACCTGGCGAGGAGGAGAAGCATCACTCAAGAACTTTTTCACCAATAAAAAATCATATGTGGTTCCATGCACATCTATCATTCGATAGATGGCCCTACCCTTTGACGAAGAGATTGGTGAAGTAAACTTTGAACGACAACCAATCTGAGCTTAGTGTTGTGTCCTACATGACTAGAACTTGTAAACCCACAATCTAGGACTAGCATGCATATAAATGGATCACGGTGAATTGACAGTGGAGCCAAAGGGAATCACACTACTTTGGCCAAAGTGTTCTCACCCAGTACTTTGAGTCATAGTCATCCTACTCACATACACTACTCAAGCTTGATTTGACTTAAGACCATTATAATCTATGCATAGGTTTTTCCTTCAATGGGTATTCGTTAACCCTAGAGACAACCTATTCCATTTTTCAACAACTTAATGGTATTTCTACCTGCAAAGAATAAATGCAAGTTACCCTCCCATCAATGGATAATCAAACCCTAGGTGTAACTTTATAAGCTATCTAATTGTGCCATAGAAAAATGACCCCTTATCATTTTCATGGCCTTTTAGGTCTTGTTTCATGGTATTTGATATATTTTGCTCTAATTTTATGTTGTGACATGGCTTGAACATGCATATTTAGGTACTAAAATTCAAATGATGACATCTTGTGAAGGTGTTGTGAAGTGTTGTAAAACATTTCTACATTCTTCTAGACTCTATTTATTACAATTTACCTAAAAATCACCTTTTTATTCATTAACAATTCCTATTTTGAAGTGTTGTATAGTCTTGTAACAATATTTCACACTTTTCTAGGCACAACTTCACTATTTATCCCTTTCTCATGCTTTATTTGGCCCCTTTATGCCCTCATATGCTTTAATTAAGTGTATTTTTGAATGGTAACCCAAAAAAAAAATTAAATAAAACTTAATTCTCGACACCTATTTTCAGGTCCTAGGTGGAACCCATTCACCATAGGTGGTGAATGATTCCCCCTTGGCTCCAAATTCAAAAAAAATAAATTTTCCTTTCGGGTTTTTTTTCAAAAACACTTTATGTTGGTTTGTGATGAGGTATGAATGGTTAACTAAGGCACAAGTGTGTATAAATATGTGATTTTCATCTCATTTTACATCTCCGAACTCATTCAAGCATTTCATCTCACATTTCAAGCATTCAAGCATTCTACAACATCAGTTTAAGAAATATTCAAGCACTTTGGAGCATCCATTGACATTACTTCAGATTTGCACTATCAAGGGTTTGGTAAGTTGATAGCTATTGCATGTTATTATTTTATCATTCTCTTTCATTTCATTGTTTTATTAAGGGTTTGATTACCAAAAGTGGGGTTTGACCAAGGAAAACCCCTATTTGCTAACCCTCAACCATTTTTCCTCTATTACACGTGTGTTTGCAGACCTAGGTATGCATATTTAACAAGATTTTTGGTGTTGAAGATTGGTAAACAAGTCAACTAGGTGCTTCAATTCAACTCATTCATATTTCAAGCTTGGAGAAGGTTTTCTGCCCATTTCCTGTAGAATTGTCTTTGACAACCCGACAATCAGAGATTTCCAGATCTGGTGGTGAAGATTTGTCTCCTAATTTTTTAGAAATTTGGGAGAGGACTGATTCGCCACCAGTGGCGAATGAGTCCCACCTTAGGACTGAAAAATTGATTTTTTTCAAATTCCGGATCTCGATAGTCAGAAACCAGTTTTTGACACTTTGTCACTAGTAGGAGGACTAATTCTCCACCCTGGGCGAATGAGTCCCACTGTGAAATTTTAGTGATTTTAGTCTGCATCCACAACATTCTAGAATCATCAAATATTGCCTAGGTAAACTCCGTTTCATCTCATTTCTTTCTATTATGCATTATTTCTTCATTTAGTTCATTGTTTGTTTATCACATTGTGTTTTCCAGCATCGTTTAAATTTTAGTTTTGCATTCAAATTCATTCATTTAGATCATTTAATTGCATTTAGTTTACTTCATTCAGCTTAGATAATATCATATATAACATAATTTGAATGAACTAGTTAGCATTTTTGGCCTAACTCTCTCCTTTTAGGTGAAAAACCCTAGAAGAGTTAGAGAAGTCCTAAGTGCCAAAAATCAACAATTCATTTTGGTGAACCTACATTTTGAACACCTTGCATTTCTGATTTCATTTGCATATTGCATCCTAGATTACTTTTGCATCAACATTCAATTAGGACATTGTTTTTTTTTTGCATTCTAGGACTTTTCATATTGCATTAGTGAAAACTTCATTTAGATTTCATTTTTGCATTACATCTCATTGAAAAAATTGAAAATATGCATTCTACATCCTTGATTGCATTCTGTAGATCATTAAATTCATCTTAAAATTTCTAAAAACACCAAAAAATCATACTGGGACTCATTCGCCACCCTAGGCGAATTAGTCCCTTTGCACTTTTTAAACAACATTTCTGACATTTTTTGGCATTTTCCTACATTTTTGTTTTCTGTGGTTACATTTATGTTTTTGAAAAGGAAAAAATAGGTTTTACAGGGACCTGAAACCGCAGAGTTTAAACAACTAAAGATAACAAAAAAAGTTCAAACAAACAAACGGCTGTCCCAAAAAAGAAACGATAGCACCAAGAGACAACAGGGCCCAAAAAAAAAAACAGCAACAAACACCACCACGCTACTCCAAGGTGTTCAGTAACTCCTCAGCCTCCTTTTCAACATCCTGCATGTCCTGTAACCCCTGCTTGAGAATTTGAGCTGTATGTGATGAAGTCGGGGTCTTTCTCTTAATGTTAGCTCGGGTATGAGTCGAAATCCCTTCACCAGCCGATCTGCTGCCTCCCCTGTTCGCATCCAAATCCACGACCAGTGAACCCTTTTGGTTTTTTTCAAGCTTTTCCACCATCGCATTGATGATAATGGTGTTATGCCTAGCGATTTTGTGATTGTTCGCAACAGTGGCCCTAATGTTTTGGCCAATCTTGGACATGCTGCACTCGATACTTGTCAATCTATCCTCCTGTGATTGTTGTCTTTTCCTCGGTAAGGGAGTTTCCTATCCTTCATTATCTCTATGATTCCAACTGATCTTCTACTCCAAGTCCGTGACCCTATTGCTGAGATCAGTAAAACGGCCTTTCAAATCACAGACTTCTTTCTGGGTCCACTTGAGAACAGTGAAAAGGCCATCCGTAATTTTTTCCGCTATACTCACCATGTCCTCAGGCTTGAGCTTATTCAGGGCCGAATTAATTTCATCCTGAATAGGGGACTCATAATGATCATTCCCCAATCTTCCAGACGCAGGGGCACTAGGGGCTGATTCCTTACTGACCATGGGTTTATCAGAGAGGACTTCATTGAATTCCCAGAATACGAAACAAGTTTTGTAACAGGGGTACCTTTAAAGCCAGGGGACAAGCCCAGAGTAGGGCATCCAGGAGACGGCTGGGGATTAAGACAGGGCGGTGAAGCAAAACCTAGACTAGGGCACTCATGTAGAGGCTGCAATTTAGGACAAGACAGCGGGGCAAAATCCTTAAGGGTTTTCCGACAAGACAGGGACTAGGGAGCAATGGTTTCATGACCAACAAGAACACAAGTAGAGGGGGCCCAGGGTTCGATCTCCCTACTACTTTCTGTCTCCTCATCATCCAAATCTTCAATTTCAACAGTTTTAGGCAAAGCAGGTAAGTTTTGAAAATGCTCAAAAATGAGCCTAACAAGACCAGGGTGAATAATAGCATTCCTCCTGGGGTTTCTTTCCATATCATCAAGGCAATTCTTCAAAGAAGAAAATAAGTAAAAAGGCAGAGATATACAAACCTTGTGACGGAAATGGTTCAGTATGGCAAAGTGGTAACCATAAACTCTGGTGAAGCGCCCGTCAACCGTAATATATTCCATAATGACTCTTAAAACTTTCCTCCATATAGATTTGATGGACTCAACATCAAAGTAGCTATTGGCAACCTTAACCATCTTCGCTTTCTCCTTATTTTTTTTGGGAAATTTAATGACCGCTTCATCAGAGAATCACCGGTCCCGATAGAATTTAACACCCTCAGTCGAAAGACCTGTTATCTCACAAATTAAGTCCTCACTCAGCTTAACATTCCTACCAAACAACACAATCTCACCATTTTTCCAGTTTTTAACAAAATAGTCCAGCATCCCCTCGTCCGTACCATGGAGCTTTTCTAGATACGGGATTAAACCTCCCTTTTCAATTCTTTCCCACGCTTTAGCGTTCTTTCTGTGCTCCTGGAAACTGCTCAGCTCCACACGTTTTCTTTCTCTGCCCATATTTAGAACTCTGTAAAACAACACTCTACAGTTGCTCTGGGTCCCATTTAGGCATTTTTTGTCGAACACCCAGAAAGCGTGCCGAAGACTCTTCTTGAAAAAGAAAATGACGTCGGTCCCATCAAATCTAATGAAATCGATGTACCTGATCTTTATCCGTTTCATCATGACTAAGACTGCCTTCTCTTCCATGCATTGAATCATAATAAATAAGCGCTTTCACTTCAGGATGGAGGTTATCATTCTTCCTCCACGTGTTTTCCCCACCCTTCTTAACCCCTTCATTGGCGAAGAAATCCGCCACCTTATTGGCTTCTCTATAAGCGTGGGAAACTTTCACTTTATCAAATTTACTTAATAAAGTTTTTGTATCTTCGATCCATTTTTTGATGGTCCACGAGGGGGGGTAAGCCCAAGAATGCAATTTATTATATTTAATGAATCACCCTCCAACCAAAGATATTTCGTGTTGATCTTGAGGGCTAAGCTAACCGCATGAAAAGCCTCAATAGCTTCCGGAACATGATTAGTTTGAGTTCCAATGTCCACAGCAAAAGCCACAATAAAAGCCCCCGAGTTGTCCCTTAAAACACACCCACTGCTAGCTTTCCCAGGATTACCTTTAGCCGCACCATCAAAATTGGCTTTCAGCCAGCCCAAAGGCAGCATAGACCAATTAGCATTCTCTCTCCCACAGACACCAAGTTTGAGGACATTTGACCCAACTAATTTTGAATTCCACTTTTCGGCCATAGCAATATCAAAAGGAGACCAGATAGCTTTCTCAAACATTTTTTAGGAATTAAAGATAAGTTTTCCTTTATAGCCCTTACAATTTTAGCATGCAAGTCCCCTTCTGACATCTCTTTATCCCTAAACACTCTGTTGTTCCTTTCCTTCCAAATATTCCAAGACACAAAAGGTAGAATAAAAGACCATAGCTTTCTCACAAAAAGATTTCTTGAAGGAGCTTTCCATTGCATGAAGAAATCTTCGACAGAGGCAGGAAAAATCCACGCCACATCAAGAAGCGCCAAAGTTTATCCCAAATAATCGACGCAAAAGGGCAATGAAGAAAAAGATGATTAACAGACTTGGCTTCATTCCTGCACATATAACATCTGTTTGGTAATTGAATTCCTCTTTTTCCAAGATTGTCCAAAGTGAGAATCTTATTCTGTAGCATTATCCAATAGAAAATATTGATTTTCGGAGTCAGGTGATTAATCCAAGCCTTAGCCCAGAAGGGAGGAGGCCCCATCGGACTAACCAACAAAGAAGTGGCAGAGGAAACTGAAAAAATACCAGACGGGTTGTCTAACCAGACAGCAAGATCCTCCACCTGGTGTTGAGCTGGTCTTAGGGCTCTGAAAGCTGACTGAACAGGGCCAAGATCCTGACTGATGGTTATCAAATCAACCCAACCACCATTCCTCCAATAATCTTTAACCAAGATTCCAAATTCCTTTTTACAATCATTCATCCAAATTCCTTTTTGCATGCCCTATGATCAGATTGATCGTACTCCCCTTACAGATAGGACCTAAAACTTCAAAGGTAACATTTTCAATTATTCCACAATCTGACAATTTCATTTGTGGCTAGGCCACCCTTGGCTTCGCTCAATAAAATCGGTCCCATCAGTTGTTCACAAGTGTTTGAAGTTTCCACATGGCAATGATATATTCACCATACACCATAGTGGCTTTAATCCCTTATCTTCCAAAGGTAACTTTTCATTAGAATCCTTTTGGCCTGAACCCATGGAACCCATCACACCTCGAAAGGACTTATTTTTCATAACCTTCCAAAAATTCAAAGCCAAAAAGATATCCAAATTGTCTCTTCATAATGCATCCCCATCTATTTCCACACCTCCTGTCATAGATGAAACCATGCTTCATCCTGAGTCCAACATTGAGAAAACCATGCAACCTCATGAACGACCACCCCTAGACACTTCCCCGCCATCATTTAAATGTCCAAGGGAAAATGAAACAACTCCTCTCATGCCTCCTTGTATTAAACAAGTGTATAAAGCAAAAGAGAAAGTGGTTGACTCATATTCTTTAGTTTCTTTTGTTCTTCCCTCTTTGGAAGTAGAAGAACCTATGATGACTCAATCCGCTCTTACTCCTCAACAACTCCAAAATAGAATTAAATGAAACCATAGTGCTAGGGAACGAAGGCGTCGTCATCATCTCCTTGCTCATCAATCTCACATGGAATAAAATAAATAAAATCAACCTCCAACTTTGATAGAAGTAATAGATGACCACCCTCCTTCTCCTGACCCACCACAAGATAGTCCAGTGCAACAATCACAACAAAATGAACAAATCCAACAACCATAGCTTTTGATACATTCATCCTTAGAAATCACCCTTCGTCCTCCCGTTGTCATTAATCTTGATGATGATGATGATGATGATGATGATGTGACGATAGAAAAAATAGATGAAGAAGTGCATAATTATTTAAATTCTTTATTTTCATCTACAATGAGCTTAAAAGATAAAACTTCTCCACCAAGTGAAGAACCTGTATGACTCCTAGTTTGGTGCTTGCAATTATGCCTTTGGACAGTCAACCGCCCTCGCATTACACTGAACATTATTGGGAGGAAGATTACTTGTTAGATGGTTGACTTTCATTTGCCTAACTAGCCTTTTTTCTTTTTTCTTTTTTCTTTTTATTTTCTCTTTTCCTTTTCATGTGTGTATTGTGCTCCCCTGTATCGTGTGTTTGATGTCTCCTTCTCTTTGTTAACTTCTTCTATTTGTCTCTCTATTCTTCTATTCATTGTGCATTGTCTTTTTCATTTTTGTTTTATGTTTTCCTTTTGGGGATGACACAAAGCATGGAGACACCCTATGTCTCTTCCATGTTGACCCAAAAGGTCCTTGTCTTTTTCTCTTTTGTTTTGTGTTCTCCTTTTAGGGATGACGCAAAGCGTAGAGATGCCCTTTGTCTCTTCCATGTTGACCCAAAAGGTCCTTGTATTTTTTTCTTTTTTTTGTCTTCCTTTTGAGGATGACACAAGGCATTGAGATCGAAATGTCTCCTTCATGTTGACCCAAAAGCTTTTTCATTTTTCTTTCGCCTTTTTGTTTTCTTTCTTTGTTCTTATGTTTTCCTTTTGGGGATGATGCAAAGTGTTGAGACCACAATGTCTCTTCCATGTTGACCCAAAATAGAATTTTTGTTCCTTTTGTTTTCACTCTCTTTGTGTCATTCTTCCAGTTCTATGTGCTTTGGGGAATGGTGACAATTTTGAGCTCTTTCATAAACACATTGCAACAACGAACATGCTTACCCCAAATCCATAGATCCCTTATGTGTTTGGTGTGCTCTTTTTTGGGGGGAAACTCCCTCTCTTTGTTTTTCATTTTCCTTGACATGATGCAGCCTAACTTCGAAACATATGACTTGGCATAGGGCTTTCCAAGTTGGCTCTCATGTCTTGTTTTCTTTTTGTTTTCTTTTCTTCTCTACTTTAAAGTAATTTCTCACAGAACGATGTGTAGAAATTCCTTTAAAGTGGTGGGAATACATTACCTTAATTCATTTGATTCTTGGTTCCTAGTGTAGCCTTGTCATTTATATGATGCATTTGTCACTTTGTGGATGACATTGGGTGTGATGTCCTTCATAATTTTGATCTATCTTAGCATATTACATTCCTCTTGGTGGCTTGATGCAACACATTGCATCCCTTAAGTTGTGAATATACTATTCTTTGATTGGTCCTCTCTTGGAGACATTAGACACATTGTCCCCTAAGTGACTGACCTTGCATGAACTGGACAAGACTCCTTTGAACATATTTCACATCTTTACATTTTTCATTTTACAATTTGCATTTTTGCCACCTTGCATAGTGCAACTTGCATGACTGTGGTACCTTTCTTTTTGTTCATGACATTTTTCTTTGTGGCGCCTTGTTAAAATTATCAACAAGTGTAACTTTAATATGGTTGAGCGGGAAGCCCACCTAGTGGCATGACTTTTCCCCATAGCCACCTTTGTGTTTGTGAGTGCATACCAAATAGCGTATGTATCTTACCTTTTGGGCTTTCTCACCCCGCGGATAATCAAAAGTTTCATGGCCCCAGAGTGAGTACATTTGGGCTTTCTCACCCAGCAGACTATTATGTGTTATGTCACCCCTGAGTGAGTACACATTCTCTTTTTCAAACAATCAACCTAGATCTAATCCATAACTAGTTGGATTGACAATTGAAGCTTCATTCAATTCTTTCATTTCAACACTTGCGTGTTCCTTTGTTCTTATGTTTAGTTTCACCAGTAGGAGGACTAATTTTCCACCTTGGGCGAATGAGTCCCACTATGAAATTTTAGTGATTTCAGTCAGCATACACAACATTCTAGGATCATCAAATATTGCGTAGGTGCACTCTGTTTCATCTCATTTCTTTTTGTTTTGCATTATTTCTTCATTTAGTTCATTGTTTGTATATCATAGTGTGTTTTCCAGAATAGTTTAAATTTTAGTTTTGCATTCAAATTCATTCATTTAGATCACTCAATTGCATTTATTTTACCTCATTCTGTAGACACATAAAAATGACCTAGGCCTACAAGCTCTATTTTTACCACTTTCGGCCTAGCATAATGATGACATTTAATTATGTCCTTGGTCCACATTCGACTATTGATTAAATAATTCATAATTATTTAATTAATTCATGTCCTTTTATTCTTCATGATTATTAAATAAATAAATAAGTCATTAATTGTCTAAGTCTTCCCCTGATTAAATAAATTTCTAAATTTATTTAATTGTCTTTATTTGTTTATTCTTCTTGATTATTAAATAAATGAATCTTATTTATTTATTTAATATGTCACTAATCCTCATAATTAAATGAATTTAATAATTTATTTAATTACTAGTCATATATTCTAAATTAAATAATTATCTTTAATTATTTAATTACCTAATTTAACATTTCTCTCATTTTAAATAAGTTAATTATTTAAAATGATATCATATTCTTGACTGACAGTTCATTTTAGTAAATAATCTGAAAATCAATTATTTATTATCTCACAAAACCATATTTTGATTTAATTTAATTCAAAATGGTAACTTTCTTCCAAAAATCAAGTAATTGAGCAAATTCTTGATTTTCCAAATCTGATCTTCAGTTCAACTCTTATCTTCTTGATTTTTCAAATCTCACCAATTAGGCAGTCTTTATCTTCTTGATTTTCAAAAATCTTTATTTTTCTAATTAATTATCTCATCCATTCTCCACCGCGATTTGATTTTCTCAGATGACATCTCAACCACTCATTTAATGATTTTTCCCTAACCTTGATTAGGGATTATCACATTAAATCTTGTCCTCTGATTTTAGGTTTCTGTCAAAGGTCAATCTCGTTTGTCCATTCAAAATTGCATTTTCTATAAAATGCTATTTTGCTCATATTTTTAGATTAGACATGAATTTTTTTATTCTGACGCATTAATGCTTAGAGTTATTTGGAATTTCAGAGTCATTTTTTCATAGGCATAGGCATAGTCTTTATTTAAATCCTTTAAAGCTTGTGTAGGACTTAGTCTTTGTTTTTCAGATTGCTCGCACATTGTATATGAGGGAAACACATCAATCAACAAGTTAGAAGGTGCTATGAAGGTAAATCATGGAGGCTTCAATGAGTGACAGGTATACTTGTTTCATTTATTTTAGTTTCCTTTGTTCTTGATAGTTCTTTGGGTTTTATACTTTATTGATTGATAATCTATACCTAAAATTTACCCTTAGATACATTGGTGAACCGAAAATTTTATTTGATAGTGGGGATGAATGACACCATGGTATCAATCTGATGGTGCCACCAACCTGTCTCTCCCATCTGTGTCTATTGCAGAGCACTAACATAGTAATAGGCATAGGGCATCCCCTCGACTAACTGTGGTCTCTGAATGGGAGGTTAGAATATCGCTATATGCTCCTAGGCCTAGATCATCATAAGTGTGGTGCCACATGAAATGCTCTCTGCCCTCCTGTACGCCACCTCATGAAGCTGATGATAGAATGTGCCTAACAAACAGGGACCCCAGGCATATACTGTCCTATCTCACCTCATCCCCACTATCACGTCTCCCCAACCAATGGGAAACCCATGTCCACGATGGTTGGGAATCAGTATCCCGCCAATCAGTGTCGCCGAGAAGGCATTGAATCGAGCATAATGCTCCGCCATAAACTCCCAGTAGATCTTGTAACCTTGGATGTCGAGTCCTGCTCCCTCATCTTGATAGTACGCTGTGAAAGTATGATGGCCATGGTGAGGGTCATAAATGATCCGCTCTCCTTAGATCGGTAGGCGTAGAATGCGGTAAACATCCTCAAGAGTAACTGTTGCCTCTCCTGTCGGCAGGTGGAAAGAGCATGTCTCTGAATGCCATCGCTCACATAACGCAGTCAATAGTCCCCTATTTTCCCAAATAGCAGGCATATAGGCAGCATAAAATAGACCTAGCTGCATCAACCATCGTCGCTCTCATGGAGACAGTTGATCAACAAACCAGAAAGTCGACGGTCTACTCTCTCGCGTATATATGGGGGCTAACTGTCTCTGCACAAAGCCAAACAATGCTTCAGTATCTTCTAGACAATTATCAGTATCATCAAAAGACATTTCAAATTCGAAAAGCATCAGAATCAGCCCTAGTCAAAGTCAAAGTCAAATGTGTCGCGTTGACTACACTTGCATCGCAAAACAATGATTGCGTCATTCCATACTTCAAATGCATCGTGACATATCGATTGCGTCGTTCTGTCGCTCAATTGTGTCGCATCAGAGAACTTATGTCACGATATATGAAAAATGCGTCACTTCATTCAAATGTGTTGCTCAAATAGGCGAATATGTCGCAAAATGACACATGTGGCATTCTAACTGTCGATTACGACATGATTTCGCGAATGCCTCGCACTTTTTAGCAAATGCGTTGCACAAGTATGCTTTATTGATTGATAATCTATACCTAAAATTTACCCTTAGATACATTGGTGAACCTGGAATTTTATTTGATAGCGGGGATGAATGACACCATGGTATCAATCTGATGGCGCCACCAATCTGTCTCTCCAATCTGTGTCTACTGCAGAGTACTGGCATAGTAATAGGCATAGGGCATCCCCTCGACTAACTATGGTCTCTGAATGGGAGGTCAGAATATCGTTATATGCTCCCAAGCCCAGATAATTAGAAGTGTGGTGCCACATGAAATGCTCTCTACCCTCCTATATGCCACCTCATGAAGCTGATGATAGAGCATGCATAACAAATAGGGCCCCTAGGAATATACTGTCCTATCTCACCTCATCCCCACTATCACGTCTCCCCAACCAATATTTATTTTAGTTTCCTTTGTTCTTGATAGTTCTTTGGGTTTTATGCTTTATTGATTGATAATCTATACCTAAAATTTTATTTGATAGTGGGGATGAGGCGAGATAGGACAGTATATGCCTGGGGGGCCTATTTGTTAGGCATGCTCTATCATCAACTTCATGAGGTGGTGTACAGGAGGGCAGAGAGCATTTCATGTGGCACCACACTTTTGATGATCTGGGCTTGGGAGCATATAGCGATATTCTGACCTCCCATTCAGAGACCACAATTAGCTAAGGGGATGCCCTATGCCTATTACTATGTCGATGCTCTGCAACAGACACAGATGGGAGAGACAGGTTGGTGGCGCCATCGGATTGATACCATGGTGTCATTCATCTGGAGACCATATAGAGACTACAAGCAGTGGGATGATGAGGTTGACTATCTCAACCTTTGCAGACAGTATTGCTACCTAATAGGGAGGACAATGCAGATCCAATTGATTATAGAGATGTATCTACCATAGCGTGTCCTCAAATAGTTTGGAGAGCAATAGGGTGTACCTACAGGCACAACTGAGTATGCTCGGTCCTACAGAGAGTCAACTTGGGGGCCAATGATTCTTGTAGCCTTTGCTGAGCAATAGATTGATGGGCTAGTAGCCCAGTAGGTTCGAGTGTCGAAGACTCAATACTAAACATTATGCTTGTCTTTTTAGATTAAAACACATTTCTTTTTAGTGCACTTAAAACAAACATGTCTTTCATTTCTGATTGTGTTTGCAAATGGTAGGTGATTATGCTCTCACCTTGTGAAAACTTGGTGATCAGAAAACCAAACCCATTTTATCTGTTATACACCCTTAAGACTTAGTAATCGAAGTATCCTCTCCCCTTGCGCTTTTGGGCGATCCTGGGTGTAAGAGAAATGGTTACTAATTCTAGAACTTGGGCCTATTCTGGTGGGAAAAATTACTCACCCCAAGACGACTCAGACCGGTAGCACCCTGAACCCAAGGGACTTCTAGCCAGTATATAAAAGTGGATTCTTGGGGAAAGCCCAAGAATCATGCTTATGGTTCTAACAAGATGGATCCAAAAGGGGACTCTTGCCACATGGATCATGCCCTATGAACAAAATTCCCTTCCTAAACACCTATTGTCTTAGAGGCCAACCATTTTTCAATCGTTGCTTGATATAGTGCAGGGTATAGTATCATGCCCAAAGACACTCACTATTGATCCCCTTGAGTAGAGATAGCAATTCTTGGGAAGTGATGACCCAAGAATATGAATTTGGTGTGCCCGAATGACGTTAATGAGCCATGGAGGGGAGCCAGTGCCACAAAACTTCTAAGCTATCTGCTCTCAAGAAGGAAAGGTGTTTAGCACCAATCCAGGGTATATCAGTGGGCACTATCAAGTATACAAACCCTTGGCCTATTGGCCTATTAGGATCGTGCTTGTCTCATGTGTGTTTGCATATACCAAAATATCATGCTTGCCAGGTGTTTGTTGGTTACTCAAAAAAAAAAAACAACACTCCAACATCTCATAATAGACATTCAAACTTTCAATAATTCAAGTTTTGAACCACAACATCAGAAAATTGACTTTTTAGCATCCTGAGATGCATCTGTCAAACCACATTCACTCTGTCACTTCGCATTTGATAAAATTTGCAACACATCTGCTCTAAAAAACCACATTTGATACTCCAATCACCACATTTTCTTGTATTAAGCTGCATTCCCCTTTTTTAAAGCCACATTTGCAAATCTGAATTGCATTTGACATTTTGAAAGCCACATTTGCAAAACCAAACCACATTTGACATTCCGCGAGCTGCATTTGATCACTGCAACGCATTTGCTACTTGTAAGGAAGCATTTTCCTGTTAATAAGGTAGACCTTGTTTAAGACTAGGATATGAGTTTGGACATCTCAGCCCACTGTCAAACATTTCTTTCAAGAGTCTTTGTTAGGAACCAGATTCAAAATTGCTCAAAACGTCCATCATTTGCATTCATTAGCTTGCACTTTAACCATAGGTTTAAAATTTCCATATTTTAGTTGCATTCCCTAGGCATCATAATCATCATTTTTCCCTTGGGATTCATCTTGGAAAACTTTGGATTAGGCCAGATCTCCTCACTTTGCAAAGACCATTGTTTTCAAAATTAGGATATCTTGGGACAGTCATTATTCCTCTTTTCGGTCATTGTCATTTTTGTGAGAACCTCCAACTCAACAGTCTAAGTTAGGAAGGCTCACTCATCCTTTTGACTTCATCATTTAGTCCCTTTATCAAGTCCCTTTGATAACCTAACTTGATACATATGTCAAGCTTAGAGTGGTTAGACAAACCTTTCTCCAAACATTGTCCAAACTTAGTCATCATTATCCACCCCTAGTCCTCATTTTGAACCTAGACTTTTGAGCAATCATAGGCTACCATCATCCTCACATTTAGTTGTCATTCACGTTATTTTCATTTGATCAATCTCATTTTATGGTGGAAACTAGACTCCAAAGATAGAAACGACAAATGGAAAATTTTGGACAAAACTCCACTTCCAATGTTAACAATCACATGTATGACCCAAATTGGACATTTGATGACCCATTTGGCAGCATGAATAATCAACCTCTCACGACCATATCATCATCATCAAATAGTCCTTTTGAACCATTCTTATGTAAGGACGAATATGGAAAAATACTTGAGGAAAATCTAGAGGTAGCAGCACAAGATCGAGAGGTAGCCTACTTTGTAGGACAAATAGTCTTATATGACAGAGACAGATATTTGGCCATACTCTTAAGTCAAGGAGCTAAGTTACCTCATGGGTTTGACATTAACACGTTGAGATCAACATCTCCTGACCCTAATGTCCACAATGCACATAACATATCAAATAGTGGTCAACCTCCAAACACCACAAGCAATACCTTTTTTGATGCTACAACGACCGTGAGTGCTACCTCCAACATTCCAAACAAATCCAATTCAATAAACGCTACATCCATTGGAGGATCACAATCTGTCACAGTGCCCACAATATCCACAACACCATCACAATTGGCTGGAACCACCTTTGGGTCCTTAGCAATGTGGGCAAGTAATTCCAATCATCTCTTTACCACTACGGTAAATGCCACAGGGGCATCATCAAGTCATACAAATCCTCCATTGACAACTACATCTAGTACCATGAGTACATCGTCATCATATCCTCTCATGGGTATCTCGCAAAATCCTTTAGGTGGAGGTAAATGACGTATCTTTATTCAAGGACAACAACAAAATGTTAATGCATCAACACAGCTTAATGCCACCACCTCCCAAGGACAAAATATGACCATTCCCCTTGTACAAACCCAACAATTTGGACAAGGTAGTCAAAACACACAACCTAGGGCATCATTCGCACATCAAAATGTTCATGGTCACCATATTCCCCAAATATCGACCCAAATTGTTGGGGGACATATTCTGACATATTCATCCCATATTCATACCCACCAACATACCCCCAATCCAAACTTTCAATACCAACAACACGAAAATTCGAACACATCATACATGCCACAACAACATATACCTCAACAACATGCCAACATCCACTCACAACAAATGGGGACCTATAGTATACCAATCAATCCTATGTATGGGACCACAAATGACCTTATAATCGATTCCTTACAAGCAAAACTAATGGGTCTAGAGAAGGCCATAGAAAACATACAAATATCCAAAAAGAAATCAGAAGTGTCATATGATCTATCTATATATCCCTTTGACATTAACTTATACATGCCACCATTTCCTCTGGGATATGTGTCACCTAATTTTACCAAATACAGAGGAAAGACAAACCCCATCGAACATATCCGCAAATTTTCAACCAACTATATGGACGTCGCCTATGAACAAACGTATTTAATGAGACCTTTTTCTAAAAGTCTTGCAGGTCCTGCCCTCAAATGGTTTTCCACTCAAAAGGATATCCAAACATGGGATGAGCTTAAACACAAATTCATAAAAAATTACGCGTACAACATTGACATGGACACCTCTATTACTAGCTTATGTAATCTCATGCAAGAGGATGTTGGTGAAGCATTCATCCCATTCTTTTAAAAATGGAGAATTCTAGCTAGTCGGTGTCACATCGACATACCCGAAAAGGAAAAGGTGGACATGTTCATTCAAACACTTCTAGGACCCTTAAAATATGCATTACAAGTACATTGTTGCACAACCTTCATGGGCCTAGTCAAAAAAGGTGTCTAGATTGAGAAATCCCTTATCGCAAAGGGAGAGCTAAGATACGGTCCTAAAAACACAAACGCAAATCCTCCCACTGAAAAAAATAAGTAGTGGGTTAAAAATAAACATGTTACCAATGACGGTGTTGTGGACGCCAAGGCTGCAAACACTATGGGTCTTGTACTGGCTCTAAAAGGGGTTCAACCGCAAAACAAATCTACAACGATATTGACACCCCCTACCAATGTCCCCCTAAACAACCAAAGCAACCAAAATAATCAAGGACAATACCGTCAGATGAGATAATTCCCTAAGGGTCGCACATACACTCCTTTAGGTGAACACATTGAGGAATTTCTCAAGAAATTCCTTTAGAATGGTGTCATCACACTTCAAGAACCAAAACCATATGACCCGAGACAATTCAAACCAACATGGTGGGACGATAACACATTTTGCGATTATCATCAGGAAAAAGGACATAAAACTTCTACCTGTTGACAACTGAAAAATCTGGTACAAGACCTTATCGAGAATCGTATCATTGAGGTAGGTGGACCACAATTTTCCTCTAATTCAGTTCATACCATTCATAAGAACCCACTGCAAGACCATGGTTCTAATAATGCTTCCATGTCAGGTCCAAAGATAAACAATAATCAAGCCAATTTCACCCGCGCCAAGTATGACTATTCTAGTGGAACCATTATAAACAATATCTGAACTGATAATGAATGTGTCAATACCATCACAGTCAAGAGAGCACCCCAATGCAATGCTACTACTCGAAGTGGCAAGATCACCATAGTTGGTTCGCCCCCCGTTAGGAAACCTAAGATCACCATACCTGGTCCATCTCCTAGGCAGCCACAACCCACCTCGACCACAAAGCAATGGCATCCCAAGAGTCAGTTTAACCTTATCAACCACTTGGAAAAACTCCCACGCAAATTTCTATACTTGAGCTGCTTCGCATTTCTCCCATGCATAATGCTATACTGGATAAAACTTTGCAAGAGTCGCCAGTCCCTAAGGATATTGATGTCAACCAATTTGAGACCATGGTGGGATACCTCACTACACCTCACCATGTCACCTTTTCTGATCAAGACTACTCTTCACCCAAGACTAACCATAATGATGCATTACACATTGAAACTTTTGTCCATAAGCACAAGGTCAGAAGAGTTTTAGTAGATGGTGGAGCAGGATTGAACATATGCTCCTTGAAACTGGTTAAGGCTCTAGGATTTTCTGATGCATGTGTAGACCCTACAAAGAGTATAGTCATAAAAGCATATGATGACGAAGAACACTCTTCACAAGGTCTTATTTCTCTTCCTATCAGAGTATGACCAGTCATTGTGGATACAACTTGCCAGGTCATGGATCTAGAATTACCTTACAACATCTTGCTTGGCTGCCCATGGATTCATGCCTTAAAAGTCGTTCCATCCACATATCACCAATGCTTAAAATTCCCATTTGATGGCACAGAAATCACCATATATGGAGACCTCGACCCTTTTCAATATTGTACCAACCTAAGGGGTATTTCTGCAAATTGAGTGCCCATCAACTGAGAAGCTCCTAACTCCTCTTCTAAATTCGTTGACCCATACACACTCACATCATCTTCCACATCCACTCCGTCCACATCTTCCACTACACCACCCTCTTCCACACTTCCTAAGGATGAACCCAATGTCAAGATCCAGGACCTAGGCTATGGAGAATTCAAACTACATACGACATATAGTATCACAACAATACCCAAGTCTCCAAAGGTCTATGGTCAACCATGTTTTAGAATGGAACCCAAAGAAAATTTCAAAATTCCACCAAAAATGGTTTTCATAAAATTGGGAGACATGAGTAACGAGGACCTAGCCGATATTACAGGATGGCTCTATAAAGATATGGCTAAACTACCCCCATTACTAGTTAAGAAATATGGCAAGGGATATGACATGATGAAGGCTAAAGGATATGATGTAACTAGTGGCCTAGGTAGAAATAAAACTGGACGAAGAGAGCCCATAGAATCTTTCAAAATACCCAAGTATCTTGGATTAGGTTATGGATTGCCCAACAATGATGACCAATGTACCACTAGGCTTTCGAGTGAGCATGTGCATGCTTCGGAAAGTGTCGAGACCACTAAGGAAACCTTCACCGAAACTAACTCCCAAGAGTGGGAATCTGGCTCTCAAAGATCCTTAAGTGATTGTTGCCTCGATGATTTGTTTGTCAAAACGAGGGAGCTTACCTCTAAACAAAATTTTTGGAAAAAATTTAAAATCAATCGGGCACCAAATGGTCATAGTTCCATTTCCCTTCCCCATGGCATACAAGAATCACCACCTGAATTTCCAGATAACGCAGACAACAATGACTCTAAGTCCTTCACCCCTTATTTTGACAACAAATATGAGACTAGTGAAAGGGAATATTGGATAGAGTCTGATGTGGAATTGGATGATGATAATTTCATCTACAATATCTCTGAATCCATCTGCATGCTTTTTGCATCCTCCCCTCAATTCACCAATGCTGATGATGGCATTTCCTTAGTCTATCCACAATTAATTGATTGGGACCAACAAGACTTTCCCATCCTAGACACCTTTCAGAATGATGAGGCTATTGCAGAATTTAAGGGGATTACGTGATAGCATACCCAGTGGTGATCACAAGGCAGGATTCACCATTGACCTAGATTATGCAGCCTACTTCGGCGAAACTGCTCAACTGCTTCATCCTCCAATCACAAAATTAAAAATAAAAATAAAAGAAAAAATGAAACGTCTTTAGGTGAAAACCGAAAGGCACCTTTTGACAACAAAAAAATAAAAACAAAGAACGTATCTATGGGTGAAAACCTCTCTGAGGCACCCAAAGATGGAGGACTGGACTTTCTTCCCGTAACTCAAGAGAAATCAGCTATGCTCATAGAGGACACCATAGAAGACAACATATCAACAACAAAAGATCCCAAAATGGTCCTTTTTGCCACATCCTTGACTGAAGAAGAGAGACCGAAATTTCACAAATTCTTTGTAGAATGTAAAGTCAACTTCACATGGTCCTATGCTAACATGCTGGGTTTAGACCTAGAACTGGTTTTGCACCATCTACCACTATTGCCTAATGCCAAACCAGTTACATAGAAGTTACGCAAAATGCATCCTCAAGTTGCTCTATTGGTCAAGGCTGAGTTGAAGAAACTTCTAGACGTTGGGTTCATACGGTCTATTGATTATGCTGAATGGATATCTAGACTGGTGCCAGTAACAAAGCCAAATGGGATGATCTGTGTCTGCACAGATTTTAGAGACCTAAATAAGGCATGCCCAAAAGATGACTTTCCTTTACCAAATATTGATATCATAGTTGACCTCACAGCAGGATATGAGATGTTGTCCCTTATGGACAGTTTCTCTGGCTATAATTAGATTTGTATTACCCTCGAAGACTAGCATAAAATAGCATTCACTTGCCCTTGGGGTACATACTGTTGGAATGTCATGCCATTTGGTCTTAAAAATGTAGGCACCACATATCAGATGGTTATGACCACAATCTTTCATGACATGATGCATAAAATAATGGAATCTTATGTAGACGACCTATTGGCTAAATTAGTAATAAGAAAGGATCATCTAAAGGTGTTAGACACAATTTTCAAGAGACTAGAAGAATACAAAGTCTGACTGAATCCTAAGAAATCTGTCTTTGGTGTAATATTAGGTAAACTCTTGGGATACATAGTTTCTCGAAGAGGCATTGAGGTCAATCCAACAAAAGTAAAATCCATCATAGACATGCCTCTGCCCAGAGGAATCAGTGAACTCAGAACCCTACAAGGCAGGGTACAATCTATCTAGCGCTTCATAGCCCAAATGGCCGATAAATGCCAACCATTCCAATATCTTATGTGCAAAGGTATCCCCTTTGTGTGGATAGATAAATGCCAAGAATCCTTTCAACAAATAAAATATTACCTATTGTCGCCACCAGTCCTTATGCCTCCCATTCAAGGAAATCCTTTTATATTATACATCTCTTCCGCTACTTCAGCACTGGGGGCATTACTAGCGTAGAACGACTGTGAAGAAGAAGAAAGAGCTATATATTACATCAGTCGGACATTGGTCAGGTATGAACTGAACTACACATCAATTGAATGGGCTTGTCTAGTCGTGGTCTTTGCAGCACGGAAGCTAAGAAATTATATGTTAAGCCATCAGACACAACTAGTAGCAAAGATTGACCCCTTCAAATATTTGTTAAGTCGGGTAGCGTTAACAGGACATCTGGAAAAATGGGTCATGATTATGAGTGAATATGATATTCAATATGTAGAAAGAAAGGCAATAAAAGGACAAGTCATAGCAAACCAGCTAGCGGACGCACCTTTACAAAGCGATCACAGGTTAGTGGCAGATTTTCCAGATGAGTCGATATTCCATACGAAACCTAAGTCACCTTGGAGACTCTGCTTTGACAGATCACACACAAATCATGGCTCGGGGGCAGGAATCTTGTTCATCACCCCTCAAGGAGATTCCATTCCTAAGTCTTTCTGCATAGCTTTCTCATGCACAAATAATGTGGTGGAATATGAGGCATTGGTTACAAGACTTAGAATGGCAATAAAATGGAAAATCTGAACACTACATGTCTATGGGGATTCTCAGGTGGTCATCAACCAGGTTAACGATGATTGCAACACAAAGGATGAGAAGTTCATGCCCTACAAATGAATGGTTACCAGTTTTCAAACGTACTTTCATATGGTGACTTTTGAACAAGTTCCAAGAACACAGAACAAGGCAACAGATGTAATAGTTACAATAGGCTCTCTCCTCAACATTCCAAGCAATATGCCTTAGCTGGAATTCCTAATAGAACAATTGTTGGTTCATGCCTATGACATTCTAGAGTCGGAGATGGTCTGTGAACTTGTTGGTCCTGATTCTCCTTGGCACCAAGATATTTATGACTACCTTAAGTCTCAAACCCTTCCTCCTAATCTGTCTAATAACTAGAGGAAGTCTTTTATCTGAAAAGTTGCAAGATATGCCATTGTCAGTGACACCCTTTACCATCGTAGCTTTGATGACACCCTCCTTAGATGTCTCGAAACCAACGAAGCACATACAACCTTAAGAAAAGTACATGAGGGTATATGCGGGTATCATTCGAGTGGTCCTACTCTATCCAAGAATATAATAAGACTTGGGTACTACTGGCCAACCATTGAAAAAGATGCACTAGAATATGTTAGGACTTGTTGCCAATGCCATATTCACAGTGATTTGATCCATGCTCCAGCACAGGAACTTCGGCCGATCACCTCTCCTTGGCCCTTCACTTAATGGGGACTCAACCTCGTGGGTAAGATCCATCTACCTCGTCCAATTTCCACAAATTCATCATCACCGCCACAAAGTATTTTACAAAGTGGATCGAAGCCATCCTGCTAACATACATAACCAGAAAACAAATATCTAAATTCATTCTTAACTACATCATTTTCCGGTATGGCCTTCCATAATCCATCATCACTGGCAACGGATGTTTGTTTAAAAATCAAGACGTTCGTGAGTTATGTGAGCAATTTCACATCCAACATTATTTTTCCTCTTCGTATTACCCGCAAGGAAATGGTCAAGCTAAGGTGTCAAATAAAACCATTGTTAAAATCCTTAAAATGACTGTCAATGACACTGGCCATGACTGGCATATTCAACTCAACCCTACTTTGTGGGCTTACCACACCAGCATTCGTATGCCTATAGGAGCCACTCCTTTCGCCCTGGTCTTTGGAGCTGAGGCCATCTTGCCCATTGAGGTTGAAATTCCTTCTTTACGAGTCTCCCTGAAGGGTCTAACCGATGATGAGGAGTACAGACAGTCACGCCTACACGAACTGGAGATTTTAGAGGAAAGAAGGAAAAATTCCCTGAACCATCTACAAGTGTATCAGAACTATCTTTGTTGTAGTTACAATAAGAAATTCATTGTCAGGAAGTTTGACATTGGTGACTTAGTCCTCATGCAGAACCCTAAGAACCAGGCTCACAAAGAAAAGCCGGGCAAGTTTGAACCAAACTGGTTGGGTCCTTACGTCATCACATCTTCTTTTGTTTTTGGAGCGTATCAACTAGCTACTCCAGATGGTGAACAACTGACAGAGCCTATCAATAGTTTACATCTCTGAAAGTTCTACGCATAGCATTAGAAGATCGAGCTGAAAACCTTAAAATATAAAATATTGAAAAATGGTAAAAAATTGTTGCCCTAATGAAAACCTGGCAAATAGGCATCTTGGCGGCACCAAAAAAATAAGAAAAATGACAAAAATAGTAAAGAAAAATAATTCATCCAACAGTGAAAACCTGGTAAATAGGTGCTTTGGATAAGTACCATGGTGAAAACCTGGAAAACAAGCACCATGCGTAGTCAATCATTGCTCGGCCATCTACTGTTACTTCATCTGCCTAGGCCTAAGATGGAACACATTTCCCATCACTATCACGCCAATCATCATGACATCATACCCTTCCTCTCATGGTTGATAAACGATTGACATCAAGTCCTCTATACTGTCCATTTGGTACCGCATGCATATCCCTTCTTCATGTCCTTTAAAATTGGCTAAGTGTTGGACCTGACTAAGGGAAACAGTTTTGTCATGTGACTATAGTGGGTATCATGCACGGTCTGGGAAATTCCAAAAAGTCCTAAAAAAAGACAAAAACATTAGAAAAAGACCTGAAAAAAGACAAAAACATCACAAAAAATCCTGAAAAAAGATAAAAACATCACAAAAAGTCCTAAAAAAAGACCAAAAATATCACAAAAAGTCCTAAAAAAAGACAAAAACATCAAAAAAGTCCTAAAAAAGACCAAAAACATCACAAAAAGTCTTGAAAAAAGACCAAAAATATCATAAAACGTCTTGAAGAAAGACCTAAAAATTGAAAAACATTCTAAAGAAACCCCAAAAAAGTCACAATGTCTAGACAACACAAACATAGAATCATCTCTTGTCAAGTTTGTCATGTCAATCAATTAGTCTTCGTCATTTGTCTGAACTACGTTTTCTCTACACATTTGCTACGTAGGCAAGACTCATATTTGAGTCCTCGAGACATTAGGTCAGTCTTTTTATGTTTTTCAAAATAAAATCATGGCGCAATGTTTGGTCATCAAGACAAAGTCATTGGTCATGTTGAACTATGAGGTCTCTGAGTGTATGACGTAGGCAAGGCCATCTGTTGATGAGCCCTTGAGGCTGCACTAGGTCAGTCCATTAGGGTTCATGGCATTACACTGGCACACACGTCAAAAATATTCAAGTCAAGACAAATCATTTTCCAAACAGGAAAACTCCTAAAACAAAGTATGGCAATCACTTATTCAAACACGACAATCACATCAGCATGTCAAAGGAAATTGATAGATGGTCAACACAAGCCAAACTCGGTCAAAACAAGTCAAATGATCATAACCTATCAAACTATCAACTCTTGGTTAGCTTTCAGATGTGTCCTTCTAAACGATAACCTCTATCATCCATGCCTTAGGATGTGTCCTTCCTAGGCATCGTCACTGTCATTCGACATTTTGAGGGATCCTCTTGACATCTAAGGATCACTCCTTTTGACATCAGTATTATTCAGATGTGTCCTTCTGAAGAAAAAACTCTGTCATTTATGCTTTAGGATGTGTCCTTCCTAGGCATCGTCATCGTCGCTGTCACCTGGCATTTTGAGGGATCACTTTTGACATTTAGGGATCAATCCTCTCAACATCAACATTATTCAGGATGTGTCCTTCCTGAATTTGGTAATCTTTCACATTCATCATCTTGGCATCGTCAAAACCTTGACACCCTGGCATCTTAACATCATCAAACTTGACATCTTGACATTATAATAATGGGTGTCCAGACACACTTGGAAAACACTTGGCACTTGTATTTTGGCTTTTATCATGTTACTAGTTTTTCAACGAGATCCCAACAACAGGATTTAGAGAAGCAGCGACATATCATGACATATGCCTTGACTTTTGACACGCATGATTACTATTTTCTCAGTGAGGTCCTAATTTCGGGATTTAGAAAAACAACGACATATCATGATAATGGCTCTATTTTGTATTTTGGCAATCATGTTGCTAGTTTCTCAAGGATGTCTTGGAAATAGGATTTAGAGAAGCAACGACGTTTCATGAATTGTCCTTCTTGTCTTTTCTGCTTGTGGTCAGTTATGACAAAAAGACTGGGGCAATCATGCTCTTAGTATGAGTCAATATCATCCTTTTCTGTGACTGCTTGTCTTATGTGATTGTACGACCTTGTACACCTTAATCTATGTCATATCATGGTGTTTGTTGGCCGTTACAACAGTCTGCCCAATGATGATTAAGAGCAATAAATATTAAAGTCCTATGGTAAAGTTTTGAAGGATTTGGTATAGGAACTAACATGCATCTCCTTCGGTCTGGTCATCTTCTCTCATCCATCTCATGATGATATCCTGTGACATACAAAAACATAAGTGCATACATGATCATAGAAACATTGCATTAGGTCCATACATACATCATCCATAGCATTAAATCATATACATTTCATTGCATATTGCATTCACATTATCATAAACATGGCATCCAATCAAATAAATACATTATGCATATCATTATCATCATCATCACAAAATTGACATAACATATAAATAAGCATTGCATCATCATGGCATCATATCATAAGTAAGCATCATAGGACATACATGACATGGCATTTAAATAGTACCATCATACATCATAAATCAACATCATACATAAAGAATCACATCACATATATCATAATGCATAAATTAAATAGCATCACATAACACACATGTGACCCGCATCAAAATTGCATCATCATATAACATCATCTCACAAAAATATACAATGTCACAGGATAGAGTCAATAGATATCCCAAAAATGGAGCTCGCAGGCTCAGTAGTCTATACATAATTTGTCATAACATAGAAGAAAATGCAGCAAACATGCCCCTAGGAAAGGCTCTCATCATCCCCTCGTGGCGAAGAGTGAGGTGGCTGAGGATCTATGACTGGCACTGAAATCATAGGTGGAATGGTAACAAATTTTTTCTATGAACCTGATGGAACTGACACTGATGGCATCATCTCCACGGTAATAGGCACCTGTGATGACACTGCAGCCTAACTCTGTGACACTAACGGATCTAACACTGGTGGTTGCCTCTGTGCTGACCTCTACTCTAAACTGGTAGACCCATGACTACGGCTTGAATGATGACTCGAGGCATTCTTGTGAGAGTGGTGGGAACTATGCCCTGATGTGTGCCCTGACGGGGTGGACCCTCCTGCACTCGTGTGACTCTGGCTGCTACTCCCACTCCCTGATCTGTGACCACTACCTATCCTCATATGTGAGTGCGACAGTGTAGAATCTCATCGCTAAGGAGGCACTTCCTGCTCATAAAAAGTCTTGTACTACCCAAATTGAGTGCTCACCTTGGCAAGCTCATGATCCATATCCCCATAAGGTCTTGAACATAGAGCTGCAAAGTCCACACACCACTGAGTTAACTCTTGTTGGCGGATCACTGCCTGATCTCACTCCACTCGAGCCACCTCTAGCTCTGCCTGCATTTCCCTGACCTCTGCCACACTCTCATCTAACCTCCTCTGAATATCCACCACCCTCTGCTCTGTCATGGTGTCCTGGGGCAATGGCAATGAGGATTCTTTCGGCCTTGTCCATGGCATCATCATCATCATCATCATCCTCAGCCACATCCTCTCCACCAACTCCCTCATCTCGAGGCACATCTACGTCCACATCCACATCCTCCTTGGCTGCATCCTCCTCAGCCACAAGCTCCTCCTATCTCTCCTCCTCCTGCTCCTGCCTCAGCTGCTCCTCCACATCCATCTCGGGCTCCTACTCCTGCCTCGGCTGCTCCTCCTCCTCTCTCTCCCCCTCCTCATCTACCTCAGGAATAGAATCCATTGCCACTCTGGCCACACGCGGTCGCACTCTCCTGCCCTGCCTCTGTCCATCTATCCTCTGTCTCCGTCCGTATCCTCCATCATCCCCATCATCACCATCATCTCCACCTTGACCTCCGTCCCTTCCCCCATCTCGCCCTCCACCACAGCCTCCATCCCTCCCCCTACCTCCATCTCTTCCTCCATCCCTCCCCCGACCTCTACCTCTATCACCGTCTCTACCCCCTCACCTAACTCTTGGCACATGTTGAATAACTGACCTCCTGTCCACAGGTGCTTTCCCATCCAGATTTGTCAGTGGCATTGGTCTATGTGCCTGCCACCATTAGTCATAATCGACTATGGTCCCGGGATCTGCAATCCCACCTCTCCATCCCCATTGCTGGGCTACTAGCCCATCAATCTGCTACTCGACAAAGGCTATGGGAATTGTTGGCCCCCAAGCTAACTCTCTGGAGGACCGAGCATACTCGACTGTGCCTATAGGTACACCCTGCTATTCTCCAAACTATCTGAGGACACGATGTGGCAGATACATCTCTATAATCAACTAGCTCTGCATTGTCCTCCCTATCAGGTAGCGATATTGTCTGCAAAGGCTGAGATGGTCGACCTCATCATCCCACTACTGGTAGTCTCTATATGGTCTCCAGATGAATGACACCATGGTATCAATCCGATGGCACCACCAACTTGTCTCTCCTATATGTGTTTGCTGCAGAGCACCGACATAGTAATAGGCATAGGGCATCCCCTCAGCTAACTATGGTCTCTGAATGGGAGGTCAGAATATCGCTATATGCTCCCAAGCCCAAATCATCAGAAGTGTGGTGCCACATGAAATGCTCTCTGCCCTCTTGTTCACCACCTCATGAAGCTGATGATAGAGCGTGCCTAAAAAATAGGCTCCCCAAGCATATATTGTCCTATCTCGCCTCATCCCCATTATCACGTCTCCCCAACCAATGGGAAACCCATGTCTGCGATGGTTGGGAATTAGTATCCCGCCAATCAGTGTCACCAAGAAGGCATTGAATTGAGCATAATGCTCTGTGATAAACTCCCAGCGGATCTCGTAACCCTAGATGTCAAGTAGTGCTCCCTCATCCCAATAGTACGCTGTGAAAGTTTGATGGCCATGACAAGGGTCATAAATGATCCGCTCTCCTCGGATCGGTAGGCGTAGAATGCGGTAAACATCCTCAAGAGTAACTGTTACCTCTCCTGTCAGCAGGTGGTAGGAGCATGTCTCTGAACACCATCGCTCACATAACGCAGTAAATATTCCCCTATTTTCCTGAATAGCAGGCATATAAGCAGCATAAAATAGACCTAGCCGCATCAACCGTCATCGCTCTCGCAGAGTCAGCTGATCAACAAACCGGAAAGTTGAAGGTCTGCTCTCTCATGCATATATGGGGGCTAATTGTCTCTGGACAAAGCCAAACAATGCGTCAGTACCTTCTAGACAATTATCAGTATCATCAAAAGACATTTCAAATTTGAAAAACATCAGAATCAACCCTAGTCAAAGTCAAAGTAAAATGTGTTGCATTGGCTGCACTTGCGTCGCAAAACAATGATTGCGTCGTTCCATACTTCAAATGTATCGCGACATATTGATTGTGTCATTCTGTCACTCAATTGCATTGCATCAGAGCACTTGCGTCATGATATATGACACATGTGTCACTTCATTCGAATGCGTCACTCAAACAGGCGAATGCGTCACACTTTTTAGCAAATGCATTGCACATCCTCGGCCTTTCCTATAAACCCCTTACACTTGCATCGCGACGCATCAAATGCATCGAATGCAAAGTCAAATGCGGCTTACGTGCATGCATATGCATCACAACGCATTAGTTGTTGACCCTAAAACCCCAATTTTGGCACGCAAAATGAAAAAAAAACAAAGTGGGTTAGGGGTACATACCGCTAGCTCTGAACCCTCTGGTTGCCTGTAGGTCCACACGATCTCGCTGTGATGCTCAGTCACTGGAATCACCATCCTCGTAGAAGTCCTCTTCGCTCTGAGCTCTCAAATTTGCTAAAGTAAACATTGAAAATGAATTGACTTTTAGCCCTTTGTCAACCTATTTATAAAGTCAAAATGACATTTGTCAACTAGGTTATTATTGGAGGACCTTTTGACCAACTTTAACCACACTTTTGGCTGCCTTAAACATGTCAGAATTTGAAACCGTCTTCGCCATTGTTTTTCTAGTCATTAAATTGACTTATCGGGACCCTTTCAAAAAAATTCTATTGCCGGCCCAAAATTTGAAAAATTTCTCGAGGGGGCATTGATACTCTATACCTTCACTGGGGCATGGCTTTGACTTACTTTCTTTGTGACAATGCGACATGCTACATTATGACAAAGAGGGGCAAAATGTAGTCACATAAAAATGACCTAGGCCTGCAAGCTCTATTTTTACCACTTTCGTCCTAGCATAATGATGACATTTAATTATGTCCTTGGTCCACATTCGACTATTGATTAAATAATTCATAATTATTTAATTAATTCATGTCCTTTTATTCACCATGATTATTAAATAAATAAATACGTCATTAATTGTCTAAGTCTTCCCCTGATTAAATAAATTTCTAAATTTATTTAATTGTCTTTATTCGTTTATTCTTCTTGATTATTAAATAAATGAATCTTATTTATTTATTTAATATGTCACTAATCCTCATAATTAAATGAATTTATTAATTTATTTAATTACTAATCATATCTTCTAAATTAAATAATTATCTTTAATTATTTAATTACCTAATTTAACATTTCTCTCATTTTAAATAAGTTAATTATTTAAAATGATATCATATTCTTGACTGACAATTCATTTTAGTAAATAATCTGAAAATTGATTATTTATTATCTCACAAAATCCATATTTTGAATTAATTTAATTCAAAATGGTAACTTTCTTCCAAAAATCAAGTAATTGAGCAAATTCTTGATTTTCCAAATCTGATCTTCAGTTCAATTCTTATCTTCTTGATTTTTTGAATCTCACAAATCAGGCAGTCTTTATCTTCTTGATTTTTGAAAATCTTTATTTTTCTAATTAATTATCTCATCCATTCTCCACTGCCAATTTGATTTTCTCAGATGACATCTTGACCACTCATTTAATGATTTTTCCATAACCCTGATTAGGGATTATCACATTAAATCTTGTCCTCTGATTTTAGGTTTCTATCAAAGGTTAATCTCATCCGTCCATTCAAAATTGCATTTTCTATAAAATGCTATTTTGCTCACATTTTTAGATTAGACATGAATTTCGTTATTCTAACGCATTAATTCTTAGAGTTATTGGGCATTTTAGAGTCATTTTGTCATAGGCATAGGCATAGTCTTTATTTAAATCCTTCAAAGCTTGTGTAGGACTTAGTCTTTGTTTTCAGATTGCCTGCACATTGAATCTGAGGGAAACACATCAATCAACAAGTTAGAAGGTGCTATGAAGGTAAATCATGGAGGCTTCAACGAGTGACAGGTATACTTGTTTCATTTATTTTAGTTTCCTTTGTTCATGATAGTTCTTTGGGTTTTATGCTTCATTGATTGATAATCTATACCTGAACTTTACCCTTAGATACACATTCAACTTAGATAACATCATATATAACATAATTTTAATGAACAAGTTAGCATTTTTGGCCTAACTCTCTCCTTTTAGGTGAAAAACCTTAGAAGAGTTAGAGAAGCCCTAAGTTCCAAAAATCAACGGTTCACTAAGATAATCAAATAACTTAGCTATGAATAATCTATAAGCTATCCTTGCTTAATCATATCTAGTATACTTATACGAATGACAAAAAAATCCTCCTATTATGGAGTAAAGACAAGCACTTTCACAGATAAGCATAAAATAACTTCTTTTCCCTTTCCGAAGAAAATTCTATGAATTCCTAATGCATGTATTATCAAGCAGTACCAAAAAAAAGCATACAAAATCTCATTCTTTCATAAATAAAGACAAATAAGAGAAGACTAGATCCTCATGCTTGTAATACACTTAATCCAATTGACTGACTTGATACAGAACCTTCCAACAACAACTTACTAGCTTCACTTAATCCCCTTAAATTACTACTTCACTATGACTTCTCCCTCAAGATAACAATATGCACGCACAAAGTAATTCACAACTCTCACACAGTAACTCTCAATTCTCATAATAATTGTAGAAGAATAAGTTTGTAGAAGAATGTGTCCCAAACAAGGGAGCTATCCCATCTATTTATACAGAAAATTGAGGCATTGTAGGCTACAGAAAAGGCATACTAGTGAACAAATCTCTCCATGCAAGTCAAATCACTACATATAGCTTAATGGTGGTATAAATTTGAGTTTAAACTCATCATAATATGCTACAAGTTGACTCATTTAGTTGACAGTAGCTAAAAACTAATTCAAAGGTGCACATGCCCAAATGATGATAGTCGAATTGTAACAAAAACAAACTTCTACAAATTATAGAGTTTCATAATTTGGTGCCATGTTGCATTCAACCTCCCTATCCCTTTGGTGCAATTTAAATCTCTTGAAATAGTCTTCTATTACAGGTGACACTTATACTATGCCGACTTGGTCATAGCTTTGTTGAGCAAAAAAGGAAAAATGAGTCGCTTAATAGTAATAGCGTATAAATGGTGCTTTGTCCAATTTGTGCCTTGTTGTTTATTTTTCCTATTATCATGCGTTCATAATACTTTATGAAGTTGGATTTATATTCCATCACTTTACATCATAGATATAAACATTCTAAGTTTGGGATAAATTGTTGCTTAATAATAAAGATTCATTTCCATATAGCATTGACTTTTGTTTACTTCCATATCAACCTTTATTGTTGCATATTACTTTTTCATATAAATCAGACTTTATCTTATATTATCATATGTATTATTCAGCCTATAATACTTGCATAATATATATACAATTTGACCTTTGTTTAATACCATGTATATATAAATATATGTTTATATGTACGTATACATATATACATATATATGTCAATAAATAGCATTAATGCTATATCACACATATATATGTATATGTAGATATATACTAATTATATATATATATATATCCCATTTCAATCATGTATACATTCGATATATAATTGAATATGATCAAATTGACATTCACATAATAATCATATCGACTATATATATATATATTCCTCTATGTACATGTATACCTACATATACATATGTTGATATATCCATATGGACATTTCTATTTTCCAAATATACATATGTATCAACACATGTATACATACATACATATATATATACACACACACACATTCGATTGCACAATCAAGCACATACACATTACTATCTTATTGATAGGAGAAATTTGTGTGATGTATATATACATATTCACATACATTTTTTATAGTCGTTTGATAACACCATGCTCATAAGCAACCCATTCATTAGTGTGCATAGGTACGTCTACCTATGTACTCTCATGTACGTATTCCTTCACGCGTATGGCCCATCATTGACATGCATGTACATACATATACATACATTCCATGTGTGTTCACCTCATCAATTCAAGCATAGTAATATAAGGAGGAACTCATAAGATCTGAATAGATAAACATTATCCAAGCATGCATCTATTAATAATCAAGACCCTTACTAATGCAAACACATCATACTAAGGATGACTTACCAATTCTTGACATAATAACTTGACTCAACCATTATGTTGTTAGTGTGTGTGTGTAAGCTTAGTTAGTTTATGTTACTGGTTACCTAACCAAGTTCTTATCTTGAGTGATACTTCCCCTCACACTTGGAGGATTGAATATATACCTGCATCCAACTAACACATTCCCACAATAGTCAATTGTTCAACAAAATATTTTTTTCACAGAATATTTCTCCATAGTTAGAATATGGGCAGTTCAATAACCATCCATTTCACATATATGCATTCCATCACATATCATTAAATGAAATAACATTCATTCATAATTTATTGATAACAAATTGAAAGCACATATATTCTCAATTAGAATTCAAAGTACATTCATACATGCAATATTTACCCTAGCATAGTAATAGTAAATAGGTAATTACACAATTGGGGTGTAATAATTGGGGATCCTGATCTGGGTGAGACTACCTTGGAGGAACTTGATTCCTCTTCAGAGATTTCATATATGAAGCCTCTTCCTTCCCATTTCATTATGGAGTTGGAGTTTCTTCATCATCTACCATTGGATTTTCTTCTTCCTAGTGGGAGACATGTGGTTTGTCATCACTGGACGCTCTTTTGGCTTCAAAATTCTTTCAGTGGTTTTGAGGACACTTCATTCTAGGGGGGAAATCTAGTCTCCTATTCCTTCAATGGAGGGATCATTGTATTACATTCTTTGGATCTTGTTTAGCATTAGTTTCTGCATAGTCTTGATTTGTCACCTTCTTCATTGATTGTGGCATCTTCATCTTCCTTTAGAAAGGAGACACATGAGCAGTTTTCAGAGACATCATCATCATACACATTCTTCCTTCCATCCTTCAATTCCTATCTAGAATGGGAAGCATCCCTGCATTTGTACTTGGTTTTGTTTCTTCCAAAAGGCAGGCAACTTGTTTGTTCACATTGAATCATGTTTTGTCTTCAGAAACTTACCATTTTTGCAGGTGATTACATATTATGGGGGAGCTATATAGTCTCTTTATTTACCTTTTATTGGGGGGCTATTGATTATTGTATTCTTGTGATGGATGTAGCTCTTGGGGGTTATTGATGTTGAGACCTCCATACATCACTTCCATTACTTGTACATGATTAGCATTAGATTTTTCATTATATCTATTTTTTGGGGAGGATTTTTATCCCATGAGGTTTTCTCCTTTTTCTCCATTTGTAAGAGTTTGCATTTTCATTTTTACATGGGTACCTAACATGGCCTAGTAGTCGGGACCCATCATATTGCATCATTTTGCATCATATCTATACTCCCAAGTTGCACTTATGGGGGGATGCCATTGTGAATGGGGATATTTCCTTTTAGTCATTAGTGAGGACCTATTCACATCATTAATAAATTTACCTCGGAGTTAGTTTTCTAGGTGGCATTCTAGAAACTAGTATTTAATGGGACCATATATCATTAATTTTCATGTAGTTATCTAGGCATTTAATATTTCTCTCATATATTTATAATTGTGCATTAGAAATTTAATGATTTTAATTAAGGTGGTTATCTAACTACCTCTCTCCTTTCCTATATAAGGAAGGCTCTTGTACATTTGTAAATCATTCTATACCAATTCAACATAGAACATCATTTGATCAAGTTGTCTTCTTCCTCATGTTGCAACACTTCTTTATTAATGTGGATGGTTTTCTTCTTGGTGATACATTAAAGACTGTAGCTTCAAGTGGGTTATTGGTTCATATTTCCAACAAAACTAACATGTATGAACTAGAAATATCCGATCTTCTCTACAAATCAAATCCCCAAAATATGTTGCTACATTGATCAAAAAACTAAATTCATTACAAACTTAATCAATTCGCCATATGGATAGGAAAAGGAGGTGGTGTCACATATCCAGAGGTAGAAATTTGGTCCACTTGTAGGAATTGTTTGTTGGTTAGGATAGGTTTGTAGGAAACTTGCTATATGAGCAAGTAATATTTGGTTTGCATATGAATTCAGTTGCAATTAGTCTGAGTAGCTAGGGGCAATCCCAAGTTGCGTATTACTAATAGTTGCAAAGGTTGGGGAAAAGAGGTTCATCATATTAAGTTGAATTGGGTGTTGGGGGGGTAGAGGATTCTCCATTGTACTCTTACATATTTTTTTCTCAACTTGTTTTGCTTTCTTTTTAGCTACCTTATATTCTTGATCAACCTTGGCCTACTTTTGTCTAATCACCTTCTCCCATTTTCTAATCAACTTCTCCTCATCTTCTTGTAGTTTTCTTGCTTGCTTCTCTAGCCTGATTGCTTCCTTTTCTATTTGGTTTGCTTCATGTTTTTCCTTCCTCTCCCTCATCTGCTCCTTTTTAGGCTATGATAATTACTTATTTATCTTCTTTTGTGCCTCTTGTTCATTGAATATTTCAAGTTAATATTTGTGACTTCCTACTAAGATGAAGCACTCTTGAATGACCTCCCCATGATGTTTGATGCACCCTCTACTCTAGAATTCTCAAGAATTTATTGGTTGAGCTTGTTGTTTGCTTCCCATCCTCTTGGGTGCATGGCATGAATTCAACATCTTGGCCACTTATGTCATTTTTATCTTCACAATCATCATCACTCTGCTAGTCCCAATTCACTACATTAGTGAAGTAATGGATTACCTTTTCTATATTGATTTGTGGTGGGGATGAAATGGAAAGGGTGACTTCATCCTCAGTGAAATTCATTTGCACTCCAATATTTATGGTTTCTTCCTTTAGACATTTTGGTTGGCTAGCTTGTGTTAGAAAACTTAATCTTTCTGTTGTAGTTTTTGTACCCTCATTGCAGGGTGCTAAAAAATTAGGGATTTTTGGTTGGCTAGCTTGTGGTGGAAAACTAATACCTTCTACTGTAGTCTTTGTACCCTCATTGCAAGATGCTTGAACATCGATTGACACATTATATGCATCATAATCTCACACAAAACCATCAATTTCATCCTCATTGTAACCAAAAAATATCAAGCAGGTCTTTTCTCCAATGTATTATGGATCATCTTCCATTGTAACTACATCATTGTCTATTCTAGAAATTTGTACATCTTCTTGGAAAACAAGGGCCTCACTTGGCTTGATATCCCTATCAAGAGAAGATTGATTTAATGGAAAAATACTAACTCTACAAAATCCACTTATAATGTTGCATGGTGTTAATGCCTAGTTGAATGCTTTGCTTGCAAGAGTGTCCAACTCTTCCCATTCAATTTTAATCTAGGGGTTGTTTCCAATCCATACGGTTCTTTGTTGTTTAAAGTAAGTCTTGAAAGGAGAGAAAATGTTGATATCCAATAGTTGTAGCTTGTGGTTGGTATGCACAAGAAACATCAACAAGTCTATTCCTATACGCCTTGCTTCTTCTATTGTCTTCAAGGCCACATGGATGTCCTGACCATTGAAGATAAAAGCGACCATGTTTGTGGGTGAAACCCTACCAGGGGTCAAAGCTACAAAATATTCTAACCAATTAAGAAATAATTTCTTTGTCATCTAATGTAGAGCAGGGAGGGAGAATACAATTTAGTTCAAAACTAACTCAGACAAATCAAACTTTCAAACTTAGAATCTGGTGCAGGAGCACCTATTTGATCACATGCCTCCATGAGGCCATATTGATTCATTTGTTCCATTTTGATGTTTTGATATTGTAATAAGGTCCAAGAGGCCACCTTTTTGGTGTTATAGGTCCTAGGATGTTGTTCATTTCTCATATATTGTAAAAAATTGTCAAAAGTTTAAAATTAGGTAGATCAAATGTCATTAAGGTGTTTTGTCAACACACTAATCAAAAGGTGGTTGAAAATAGTTGGTTTTTGTTTAAAATGTATAAATAAACCCTCCAAAACTCGAATTGGGGGTTGGAGACACTATTTTTTGAAGTTAAATGAATGGCAACCTCAAGTTTGGTATGCATTTTCTGATTTTTACATTATTACCAGATTGAAGTTGTGATTTGTACGGCCTGGTATGGATTCAAATTATAGAGCATCATATATTGATGGAAATATATCTGTTTCTAGTTTCCAATTCTTTTTGTCTCATTGAATTTCATCAAGTTTTGTGGAAGATATGATTATTTTGGTGAGACTGCCTATTCTAACAATATTGTGCAGAATTTACAGTCTGAAAAGTGTGATGGTACGGAATGTAAAGTATATAATTTGAATCTGAAATTAATTTTATTTTGTTACCATGTGAATCTACTTTCATTTTCTTCAAGTATCATCAAAATTTATTAAGAATTGAATAAGTTATGAGTATTTTTGTGAGGGTAGGTCTGAACCCTACCTAGGGTTTGCAGTTTTGGGAAAAATATAATAACTTTCATTTCCGCAATTGGATCTTCATAAGAATTTGAGGAAGAGTATATAACTATGTTTTATTCAATATCACCAGAGGGATTGGCTTCATTATTCATTTTGTAGAAGTTATTAATGACTGTTCATGGCAATAAATTGTGGGCTTCCATAGTTATGTTTCCAATGTGATATACAATGCCAAATAGCATGTGTTATACAAAAATTGTTTTGGATTATTATTGAAGGTTTGTGTGATGTTTTGTGAATCCTCCTAGCTCTGCACCAAATTGGTATCAGAGCCTAGAAAAGATATGGGCTGGTGAAGTTTTTTGGTTTTGTGTTGGTGTTTGTGGTTGTGTGTTGTACAGGTTGAGGAAGGAACCTGATTGCCTAGGTGTGGCAAAGTAAAGTGGAAGCAAGGAGAGACTTGCTTGTGGAGATGGATTTGTTGAGAAGATTGGAAAGATATTTGCAGGCTGAGGATTCAAGAAAGAAGGAAAGAGAGGAAAAAGAGTTGAGAAAGAAGGAAAGAAAGAAAAGGATAAGGCAAGAGAAGATGGACAAAGAGATTGCTGAGTTGAAGGGAGAATTGAAAAGACTTGAAGAAGAGTTCCAAGAATCCATGATGAAGATGGAACAAATGATGAAACAAGATACAAGTTGGCATTTGACATTGAAAAGGAAGATGGTTTGGCCTATAAAGAAGATTATGAAGAAACAAAGAAAACAAAAGAAGGCAGCAAATTCAGTCAAAGATGAAGAAGAAGATTTATGGGCACAATATGTAGCTATTGAAGAAGAATGGAATAGTAAGGTTGGTGATGGAAAATTCAAACAAGAGGAAGAAGAACTCATCAAGGTAGAAGAAAGCAAGGAAATTGAGGTTGAAATTGAATTGGTGTCAAGATTGGATAAGTTGGTTATGGGTGAAGAGGAATTTGAAGTACAAGAAGACAAGGAGGAGACCTCAAGGTCTCTATATTTTGTTTCTAATTTTTCCTTGGACTATGTATGTGCAGGTTATGAAGGACAAAGTGAAGTGTTTGATGATATGATAGAGTTTTGGGACTTCCAAGTTGCAGGGATGCTTGATAGAAGAAGGCATAAGAAGAACAAAAGGAAGAAAAGACAAAATCTGATTGAAAATACAAAGGACAAGGTGCAAAGTAACTGGAAGACTAGGAAGAAGATAATTCAAAGGGGCTTGAATTCTTTTGTCCTTGGGAGTTTGGTGCAGGAGCACCTATTTGATCACATGCCTCCATGAGGCCATATTGATTCATTTGTTCCATTTTGATGTTTTGATATTGTAATAAGGTCCAAGAGGCCACCTTTGTGGTGTTATAGGTCCTAGGATGTTGTTCATTTCTCATATATTGTAAAAAATTGTCAAAAGTTTAAAATTAGGTAGATCAAATGTCATTAAGGTGTTTTGTCAACACACTAATCAAAAGGTGGTTGAAAATAGTTGGTTTTTGTTTAAAATGTATAAATAAACCCTCCAAAACTCGAATTGGGGGTTGGAGACACTATTTTTTGAAGTTAAATGAATGGCAACCTCAAGTTTGGTATGCATTTTCTGATTTTTACATTATTACCAGATTGAAGTTGTGATTTGTACGGCCTGGTATGGGTTCAAATTATAGAGCATCATATATTGATGGAAAGATCTCTGTTTCTAGTTTCCAATTATTTTTGTCTCATTGAATTTCATCAATTTTTGTGGAAGATATGATTATTTTGGTGAGACTGCCTATTCTAACAATATTGTGCAGAATTTACAGTCTGAAAAGTGTGATGGTACGGAATGTAAAGTATATAATTTGGATCTGAAATTAATTTTATTTTTTTACCATGTGAATCTACTTTCATTTTCTTCAAGTCTCATCAAAATTTATTAAGAATTGAATAAGTTATGAGCATTTTTGTGAGGGTAGGTCTGAACCCTACCTAGGGTTTGCAGTTTTGGGAAAAATATAATAACTTTCATTTCCGCAATTGGATCTTCATAAGAATTTTAGGAAGAGTATATAACTATGTTTTATTCAATCTCACCAGAGGGATTGGCTTCATTATTCATTTTGTAGAAGTTATTAATGACTGTTCATGGCAATAAATTGTGGGCTGCCATAGTTATGTTTCCAATGTGATATACAATGCCAAATAGCATGTGTTATACAAAAATTGTTTTGGATTATTATTGAAGGTTTGTGTGATGTTTTGTGAATCCTCCTAGCTCTGCATCAAATTGGTATCAGAGCCTAGAAAAGATATGGGCTGGTGAAGTTTTTTGGTTTTGTGTTGGTGTTTGTGGTTGTGTGTTGTACAGGTTGAGGAAGGAACCTGATTGCCTAGGTGTGGCAAAGTAAAGTGGAAGCAAGGAGAGACTTGCTTGTGGAGATGGATTTTTTGAGAAGATTGGAAAGATATTTGCAGGCTGAGGATTCAAGAAAGAAGGAAAGAGAGGAAAAAGAGTTGAGAAAGAAGGAAAGAAAGAAAAGGATAAGGCAAGAGAAGATGGACAAAGAGATTGCTGAGTTGAAGGGAGAATTGAAAAGACTTGAAGAAGAGTTCCAAGAATCCATGATGAAGATGGAACAAATGATGAAACAAGATACAAGTTGGCATTTGACATTGAAAAGGAAGATGGTTTGGCCTATAAAGAAGATTATGAAGAAGCAAAGAAAACAAAAGAAGGCAGCAAATTAGTCAAAGATGAAAAAAGAAGATTTATGGGCACAATATGTAGCTATTGAAGAAGAATGGAATAGTAAGGTTGGTGATGGAAAATTCAAACAAGAGGAAGAAGAGAACTCATCAAGGTAGAAGAAAGCAAGGAAATTGAGGTTGAAATTGAATTGGTGTCAAGATTGGATAAGTTGGTTATGGGTGAAGAGGAATTTGAAGTACAAGAAGACAAGGAGGAGACCTCAAGGTCTCTATATTTTGTTTCTAATTTTTTTCCTTGGACTATGTATGTGCAGGTTATGAAGGACAAAGTGAAGTGTTTGATGATATGATAGAGTTTTGGGACTTCCAAGTTGCAGGGATGCTTGATAGAAGAAAGCATAAGAAGAACAAAAGGAAGAAAAGACAAAATCTGATTGAAAATACAAAGGACAAGGTGCAAAGTAACTGGAAGACTAGGAAGAAGATAATTCAAAGGGGCTTGAATTCTTTTTCCCTTGGGAGTTTGGTGCAGGAGCACCTATTTGATCACATGCCTCCATGAGGCCATATTGATTCATTTGTTCCATTTTGATGTTTTGATATTGTAATAAGGTCCAAGAGGCCACCTTTGTGGTGTTATAGGTCCTAGGATGTTGTTCATTTCTCATATATTGTAAAAAATTGTCAAAAGTTTAAAATTAGGTAGATCAAATGTCATTAAGGTGTTTTGTCAACACACTAATCAAAAGGTGGTTGCAAATAGTTGGTTTTTGTTTAAAAATGTATAAATAAACCCTCCAAAACTCGAATTGGGGGTTGGAGACACTATTTTTTGAAGTTAAATGAATGGCAACCTCAAGTTTGGTATGCATTTTCTGATTTTTACATTATTACCAGATTGAAGTTGTGATTTTTTATGGCCTGGTATGGATTCAAATTATAGAGTATCATATATTGATGGAAATATCTCTATTTCTAGTTTCCAATTCTTTTTGTCTCATTGAATTTCATCAAGTTTTGTGGAAGATATGATTATTTTGGTGAGACTGCCTATTCTAACAATATTGTGCAGAATTTACAGTCTGAAAAGTGTGATGGTACGGAATGTAAAGTATATAATTTGGATCTGAAATTAATTTTATTTTTTTACCATGTGAATCTACTTTCATTTTCTTCAAGTCTCATCAAAATTTATTAAGAATTGAATAAGTTATGAGCATTTTTGTGAGGGTAGGTCTGAACCCTACCTAGGGTTTGCAGTTTTGGGAAAAATATAATAACTTTCATTTCCGCCATTGGATCTTCATAAGAATTTGAGGAAGAGTATATAACTATGTTTTATTCAATCTCACCAGAGGGATTGGCTTCATTATTCATTTTGTAGAAGTTATTAATGACTGTTCATGGCAATAAATTGTGGGCTGCCATAGTTATGTTTCCAATGTGATATACAATGCCAAATAGCATGTGTTATACAAAAATTGTTTTGGATTATTATTGAAGGTTTGTGTGATGTGTTTGTGAATCCTCCTAGCTCTGCATCAAATTGGTATCAGAGCCTAGAAAAGATATGGGCTGGTGAAGTTTTTTGGTTTTGTGTTGGTGTTTGTGGTTGTGTGTTGTACAGGTTGAGGAAGGAACCTGATTGCCTAGGTGTGGCAAAGTAAAGTGGAAGCAAGGAGAGACTTGCTTGTGGAGATGGATTTGTTGAGAATATTGGAAAGATATTTGCAGGCTGAGGATTCAAGAAAGAAGGAAAGAGAGGAAAAAGAGTTGAGAAAGAAGGAAAGAAAGAAAAGGATAAGGCAAGAGAAGATGGACAAAGAGATTGCTGAGTTGAAGGGAGAATTGAAAAGACTTGAAGAAGAGTTCCAAGAATCCATGATGAAGATGGAACAAATGATGAAACAAGATACAAGTTGGCATTTGACATTGAAAAGGAAGATGGTTTGGCCTATAAAGAAGATTATGAAGAAGCAAAGAAAACAAAAGAAGGCAGCAAATTCAGTCAAAGATGAAGAAGAAGATTTATGGGCACAATATTTAGCCATTGAAGAAGAATGGAATAGTAAGGTTGGTGATGGAAAATTCAAACAAGAGGAAGAAGAACTCATCAAGGTAGAAGAAAGCAAGGAAATTGAGGTTGAAAGTGAATTGGTTTCCAGATTGGATAAGTTGGTTATGGGTGAAGAGGAATTTGAAGTACAAGAAGACAAGGAGGAGACCTCAAGGTCTCTATATTTTGTTTCTAATTTTTCCTTGGACTATGTATGTGCAGGTTATGAAGGACAAAGTGAAGTGTTTGATGATATGATAGAGTTTTGGGACTTCCAAGTTGCAGGGATGCTTGATAGAAGAAGGCATAAGAAGAACAAAAGGAAGAAAAGACAAAATCTGATTGAAAATACAAAGGACAAGGTGCAAAGTAACTGGAAGACTAGGAAGAAGATAATTCAAAGGGGCTTGAATTCTTTTTCCCTTGGGAGTTTGGTGCAGGAGCACCTATTTGATCACATGCCTCCATGAGGCCATATTGATTCATTTGTTCCATTTTGATGTTTTGATATTGTAATAAGGTCCAAGAGGCCACCTTTGTGGTGTTATAGGTCCTAGGATGTTCATTTCTCATATATTGTAAAAAATTGTCAAAAGTTTAAAATTAGGTAGATCAAATGTCATTAAGGTGTTTTGTCAACACACTAATCAAAAGGTGGTTGAAAATAGTTGGTTTTTGTTTAAAATGTATAAATAAACCCTCCAAAACTCGAATTGGGGGTTGGAGACACTATTTTTTGAAGTTAAATGAATGGCAACCTCAAGTTTGGTATGCATTTTCTGATTTTTACATTATTACCAGATTGAAGTTGTGATTTGTACGGCCTGGTATGGGTTCAAATTATAGAGCATCATATATTGATGGAAAGATCTCTGTTTCTAGTTTCCAATTATTTTTGTCTCATTGAATTTCATCAATTTTTGTGGAAGATATGATTATTTTGGTGAGACTGCCTATTCTAACAATATTGTGCAGAATTTACAGTCTGAAAAGTGTGATGGTACGGAATGTAAAGTATATAATTTGGATCTGAAATTAATTTTATTTTTTTACCATGTGAATCTACTTTCATTTTCTTCTGCAAGTCTCACTGCAAATTTATTAAGAATTAAATGTGTTGTGAGCATTTTTGGTGTGTCTTGAACCTCACTCTAGGGTTTGCAGTTTCCGTAGGGAAAAATATAATAACTCTTACCGTGAATTGGTCTTCAAGAATCCTGAGGAAATATATGGCACCATGTTCTTCTAATCCACCAGGGATTGGCTCTACTATTCACCTTGTAGAAGCTATTAATGACTGTCATGGAAATAAATTGTGGGCTGCCATAGTTATGTTTCCAATGTGATATACAATGCCAAATAGCATGTGTTATACAAAGATTGTTTTGGATTATTATTGAAGGTATGTGAGATGTGTTATGAATCCTCCTAGCTCTACATCAAATTGATATCAGAGCCTAGAAAAGATATGGTCTGGTGAAGTTTTTTTGGTTTTGTGTTGGTGTTTGTGGTTGTGTGTTGTACAGGTTGAGGAAGGAACCTGATTGCCTAGGTGTGGCAAAGTAAAGTGGAAGCAAGGAGAGACTTGCTTGTGGAGATGGATTTTTTGAGAAGATTGGAAAGATATTTGCAGGCTAAGGATTCAAAAAATAAGGAAAGAGAGGAAAAAGAGTTAAGAAAGAAGGAAAGAAAGAAAAGGATAAGGCAAGAGAAGATGGACAAAGAGATTGCTGAGTTGAAGGGAGAATTGAAAAGACTTGAAGAAGAGTTCCAAGAATCCATGATGAAGATGGAACAAATGATGAAACAAGATACAAGTTGGCATTTGACATTGAAAAGGAAAATGGTTTGGCCTATAAAGAAGATTATGAAGAAACAAATAAAAAAAAATAAGGCAGCAAATTCAGTCAAAGATGAAGAAGAAGATTTATGGGCACAATATGCAGCCATTGAAGAAGAATGGAATAGTAAGGTTGGTGATGGAAAATTCAAACAAGAGGAAGAAGAACTCATCAAGGTAGAAGAAAACAAGGATATTGAGGTTTCAAGTGAATTGGTTTCCAGATTGGATAAGTTGGTTGTGGGTGAAGAGGAATTTGAAGTACAAGAAGAGAAGGAGGAGACCTCAAGGTCTCTATATTTTGTTTCTAATTTTTCTTTGGATTATGTATGTGCAGGTTATGAAGGACAAAGTGAAGTGTTTGATGATATGATAGAGTTTTGGGACTTCCAAGTTGCAGGGATGCTTGATAGAAGAAGGCATAAGAAGAACAAAAGTAAGAAAAGACAAAATCTAATTGAAAATACAAAGGACAAGGTACAAAGTAACTGGAAGACTAGGAAGAAGATAATTCAAAGGGGCTTGAATTCTTTTGCCCTCAGGAGTTTGGTGCAGGAGCACCTATTTGATCACATGCCTCCATGAGGCCATATTGAGTAATTTGTTCCATTTTTATGTTTTGAGATTTTAATAAGCCCAAGAGGCCACCTTTGTGGTGTTATAGGTCCTAGGATGTTGTTCATTTCTCATATATTGTAAAAAATTGTCAAAAGTTTAAAATTAGGTAGATCAAATGTCATTAAGGTGTTTTGTCAACACACTAATCAAAAGGTGGTTGAAAATAGTTGGTTTTTGTTTAAAATGTATAAATAAACCCTCCAAAACTCGAATTGGGGGTTGGAGACACTATTTTTTGAAGTTAAATGAATGGCAACCTCAAGTTTGGTATGCATTTTCTGATTTTTACATTATTACCAGATTGAAGTTGTGATTTGTACGGCCTGGTATGGGTTCAAATTATAGAGCATCATATATTGATGGAAAGATCTCTGTTTCTAGTTTCCAATTATTTTTGTCCCATTGAATTTCATCAATTTTTGTGGAAGATATGATTATTTTGGTGAGACTGCCTATTCTAACAATATTGTGCAGAATTTACAGTCTGAAAAGTGTGATGGTACGGAATGTAAAGTATATAATTTGGATCTGAAATTAATTTTATTTTTTTACCATGTGAATCTACTTTCATTTTCTTCAAGTCTCATCAAAATTTATTAAGAATTGAATAAGTTATGAGCATTTTTGTGAGGGTAGGTCTGAACCCTACCTAGGGTTTGCAGTTTTGGGAAAAATATAATAACTTTCATTTCCGCAATTGGATCTTCATAAGAATTTTAGGAAGAGTATATAACTATGTTTTATTCAATCTCACCAGAGGGATTGGCTTCATTATTCATTTTGTAGAAGTTATTAATGACTGTTCATGGCAATAAATTGTGGGCTGCCATAGTTATGTTTCCAATGTGATATACAATGCCAAATAGCATGTGTTATACAAAAATTGTTTTGGATTATTATTGAAGGTTTGTGTGATGTTTTGTGAATCCTCCTAGCTCTGCATCAAATTGGTATCAGAGCCTAGAAAAGATATGGGCTGGTGAAGTTTTTTGGTTTTGTGTTGGTGTTTGTGGTTGTGTGTTGTACAGGTTGAGGAAGGAACCTGATTGCCTAGGTGTGGCAAAGTAAAGTGGAAGCAAGGAGAGACTTGCTTGTGGAGATGGATTTGTTGAGAAGATTGGAAAGATATTTGCAGGCTGAGGATTCAAGAAAGAAGGAAAGAGAGGAAAAAGAGTTGAGAAAGAAGGAAAGAAAGAAAAGGATAAGGCAAGAGAAGATGGACAAAGAGATTGCTGAGTTGAAGGGAGAATTGAAAAGACTTGAAGAAGAGTTCCAAGAATCCATGATGAAGATGGAACAAATGATGAAACAAGATACAAGTTGGCATTTGAAATTGAAAAGGAAGATGGTTTGGCCTATAAAGAAGATTATGAAGAAGCAAAGAAAACAAAAGAAGGCAGCAAATTCAGTCAAAGATGAAAAAGAAGATTTATGGGCACAATATGTAGCTATTGAAGAAGAATGGAATAGTAAGGTTGGTGATGGAAAATTCAAACAAGAGGAAGAAGAAATCATCAAGGTAGAAGAAAGCAAGGAAATTGAGGTTGAAATTGAATTGGTGTCAAGATTGGATAAGTTGGTTATGGGTGAAGAGGAATTTGAAGTACAAGAAGACAAGGAGGAGACCTCAAGGTCTCTATATTTTGTTTCTAATTTTTCCTTGGACTATGTATGTGCAGGTTATGAAGGACAAAGTGAAGTGTTTGATGATATGATAGAGTTTTGGGACTTCCAAGTTGCAGGGATGCTTGATAGAAGAAAGCATAAGAAGAACAAAAGGAAGAAAAGACAAAATCTGATTGAAAATACAAAGGACAAGGTGCAAAGTAACTGGAAGACTAGGAAGAAGATAATTCAAAGGGGCTTGAATTCTTTTTCCCTTGGGAGTTTGGTGCAGGAGCACCTATTTGATCACATGCCTCCATGAGGCCATATTGATTCATTTGTTCCATTTTGATGTTTTGATATTGTAATAAGGTCCAAAAGGCCACCTTTGTGGTGTTATAGGTCCTAGGATGTTGTTCATTTCTCATATATTGTAAAAAATTGTCAAAAGTTTAAAATTAGGTAGATCAAATGTCATTAAGGTGTTTTGTCAACACACTAATCAAAAGGTGGTTGCAAATAGTTGGTTTTTGTTTAAAAATGTATAAATAAACCCTCCAAAACTCGAATTGGGGGTTGGAGACACTATTTTTTGAAGTTAAATGAATGGCAACCTCAAGTTTGGTATGCATTTTCTGATTTTTACATTATTACCAGATTGAAGTTGTAATTTTTATGGCCTGGTATGGATTCAAATTATAGAGTATCATATATTGATGGAAATATCTCTATTTCTAGTTTCCAATTCTTTTTGTCTCATTGAATTTCATCAAGTTTTGTGGAAGATATGATTATTTTGGTGAGACTGCCTATTCTAACAATATTGTGCAGAATTTACAGTCTGAAAAGTGTGATGGTACGGAATGTAAAGTATATAATTTGGATCTGAAATTAATTTTATTTTTTTACCATGTGAATCTACTTTCATTTGCTTCAAGTCTCATCAAAATTTATTAAGAATTGAATAAGTTATGAGCATTTTTGTGAGGGTAGGTCTGAACCCTACCTAGGGTTTGCAGTTTTGGGAAAAATATAATAACTTTCATTTCCGCCATTGGATCTTCATAATAATTTGAGGAAGAGTATATACCTATGTTTTCTTCAATCTAACCAGAGGGATTGGCTTCATTATTCATTTTGTAGAAGTTATTAATGACTGTTCATGGCAATAAATTGTGGGCTGCCATAGTTATGTTTCCAATGTGATATACAATGCCAAATAGCATGTGTTATACAAAAATTGTTTTGGATTATTATTGAAGGTTTGTGTGATGTTTTTTGAATCCTCCTAGCTCTGCATCAGAATCCTAGTTGGTGGGTTTCTTCTCACAATTTCTCTAATTCTCCTAGTAGTGCTCCAAATAGTGAATTTTCTTCATATCTTTTAGAGAAGGCCTCAAACCCAGAAAATAAAAATCATTTTAGATACCCTTTTTTACCTTTGGAAACATATCAAAAATTTACTTAGGGTTGTCTTGAAACATCATCCTCAAAATTGGACTGTTACGCTACTCTTTAGGCATAATTAGGCTTGTTCACATAGGGGTTTATTGATTATATATACTCTAGGCATCAATTCTCTTCACCAAAACCCTATACACACCTTATAGGGTCTACCTATGATCAAAAAAAAAAATTCCACACTTTCCCAATGTTTCTTTATCAAACCCTAACTCTTAGCCACCTTCATATGCCTAAAACCATGAGTTTTCTATCTAGGGCATCAACCAATGGGTCTCAAACTTTAACCCTTTCACTTGCAGACTTAAAGAACATAAAATAATACCTAATTAAATCCATTCCACTAATTATTAGACATTTTCACCAGTGGAATGGGTCACAAATTCATCTTTTCTTCTCTCAAACCCTCAAACTAGAGTTTCTAGGTAGTTTTTTGTAATTTGGTTCTAAAACACATCAAACTCAATGAAATAGGACAAAATAAATTGGAAATTAAATAATATTCACCCCAACATCGATTCCAATTCAACTTAGATCATTAGCAACCTGTACGGGGCTGTACAGACCTCTATAGCAGCAAAGAACAATGAAAAATGCAGGAAAAGTATATTGTTTGATATTCAAATTCAAAATTACAATCTCCAACAACCTTCCCAATGTACAAAAATACCTTTTAAACACACCCAAGCCTCCCCAACAAAAAAAAACTTTCTTACATTATTTTCACCTTTTGACCCTTCATGTTCCCATTTTTACATTTTTGCAACATGACAACATTTGCAAGAATTGACAACTTTTGCAAAATGTAAAAATTTGACCCCACCAACCTCCTAGCAACCTAAAAAAGACTCAATACACAAGTGACATGGTCAAAATGACCTTATTACAAAGGAAAACACAAACCAAAACCAAAAAATGACAAAATTGCCTCATGGAGGCATGAAACCAACTAGGTGCTCCTGCACCATACTCTCGGGAAAAAAATTGACTCAAGTCCCTTGAGGACCATGCTACAACACAAAATAATGCTTGATCACATCATACTCTGACCTCAAAGTGAAATATGCATTTTGAAATCCTTTCCAATGAACCAAATATTTAAAATAGACACTGTCTTTTGGCTTGTTGAACTCCTTAGCACCTTAGATGCAATCCAACTTCAAAAACCTGCTTGATGATTGGTCCTTGACTCCTTATCCATCTGAAAGTGTTGTTGAACCTACATTTATACCTACAAGCATACCTCTTCCATCCTTGTCATGAATTGTCTTCTTCTTTACTTTTGATGCATGCTTGAACTTTCCCATATGTCTTTGCAATTCACCTTTAATCTCCTCATCTGTGCTTCCCTTCTCATCCTTCCATTGTAGTACACCTACAACTGTTGCTTCATTAGACCTATTAGCCTTTGATATAAAAGAAATGAATTGGCCAATATCTCCTTTGGAAAACAAGGAGTGGAACACCTGTTTTACCTTCTTAGAAACATACTCCTCAAACTCATCTTAAATCTCCAAAATCAATTCATCCTTGACCTTCTCAATATCATTTCCCTTCAAAATTGAATCATGCTTCAATGCTGCTATCTCAGTACCTTCAAGGTTAGAAGTGGCTACAAGGTCTCTATCCTTCTCTTGTTCTACTTTTATGAACTCTTTCCTACCAACCATCATCACATTAGCTTGCTTAGTTTTTCCTTTATCATCTTCCTTCAAGGGTGTCAAAGTAAAAGAGATTCCATCTTTTTCTATCTCATATGTATTTCTTCTACCATCATACATTGCATTCCTATCAAATTTCCAAGGCCTCCCTAGTAGAAAATGGCACACATCCATAGGAAACACATCCACCTATATTGAACTCCACCCAACATTTTTCATTAACAAAAACATACCGACCCTCATTTAACCAAGAAACTTTATAAGGAGTATCATGTGGTATCTTTTCCAACTTAAGTTTGTCAACCATTTCAATGGAAACCATATTATCTGTGCTCCTTGAATCAATTACAACTTTGAATACCTTACTCAAGCACTTCAAATTTATTTTGAAGAGTGTCCTTCTTTGTGATGACTCCTTTTCCTTTGATTCCTAGATGAGTTTTCTCCTAACCATGAGTGATTCTCCAACTTTTGGAGCAGCATGCTATGGTGTTGAGTTCACACTTTCACTATATTCTTCTTGCACCAATAGATTCCTTCTTTCACCACCATGTGAACTAGAAGCTTGATCTTCCTTGTGCTACCATGCTTGATGTCCAAATTTATTGCATTGATAGCATCTCCCTGTGAATCCTTGTGAACCTCTTCCTTGTCCTCTAAATCTGCCTCTAAATCCACCTCTTTGATCTTCCTTTTGTCATTGGCCCTTGCTTACATATTCTTGGCTTTCATAAGACTTCATTGAGTTGGAAAATGAACCTCTTCCCTTAGAGGTGCTGCCTCTACCTATACCTTGTCTCTCCTGCCTTCTCTTCAACTTTTCTTTGGCCTTGACTTCCAACTGAAAGCATTCTTCCACCGTTCTAGGGGTGGCCATACTCATTTCATCTTGTTTATTGAACCTTAACCCATTTATATACCTTGTTATCTTCGCAACTTCATCTTCAACATGACCTACTCTAATTCTCAACTTATGAAACTCCTTTGTGTAAGCCATGACATCCATCTCTTTTTTCTTGAGATTTTGTAGCTTTCTAAAAGTTTGGATTGCATAGTCACTAGGTAGAAACTATCCCTTAACTTTAGACACCATCCTATCCCATGAGTGGATTTTTTCTTTTCCCTTCTTTACTCTCCCATCCTGCACATAGTTCCACCAAGTTAGGGCAGGGCCTTTCAACTTAGTTTTTGCAAATTTCACCTTTTGTTCATCTACTACTTCCTTGTATTCAAAATAATTTTCTAGTGCATCAATCCATTCTAACATCTCTTCACTATCCATCTTCCCACCATACATGGGAAATTCCATTTTCACTTCAGAAGCATCTCCCCTGAGATCCTTCAACATTTTAACCATCCTCCTCTCATCAGGATCCAACTCTTGCTCATGGGATCCTATTTGAGGGTTTTCATCCTCACTCTCTTCCTCTTCCTCTTGGTCACTCTCATATGTAGTGGCCTTAACTCTTCTTTGGTTTGTTTCCAATGCTATAAGTCTGGCTAAAAGAGCTTCATGAGACTCCTTCATCAATCTTAATTCCCTAGCAATGACTGCACTTCCCTTTGGAGGCATCTTGTTCCCTTCAAATTGTAACTTTTCCTTCTTCAAACTTCAACCTTTTTCCTTCAAATGATCAAAACCTATGCTCTAATACCAATTTTATGCAGAGCAAGGAGGGAGAATACAATTCATTCCAAAACTAACCAAGACAAATCAAACTTTCCAAATTAGAACCCTAGTTGGTGGGTTTCTTCTCACAATTTCTTTAATTCTCCTAGTAGTGCTCCAAACAGTGAATTTTCTTCATATCTTTTAGAGAAGGCCTCAAACTCAAAAAATAAACATCATTTCAAATACCCTTTTTTCTCTTTGGAAACATATCATAAATTTAGTTAGGGTTGTCTTGAAACATCATCCTCAAAGTTGGACTGCTATGCTGCTCTTTAGGCCTAATTAGACTTGTTCACATAGAGGTTTATTGATTCTATATACTCTAGGCCTCAATTCTCTTCACCAACACCCTAGACACACCTTATAGGGTTTTCCTATGCTCACTAAACTAATTTCCACACTTTCCCAATGTTTCTTTAACAAACCCTAACTATTAGCCACCTTCATATGCTTAAAACCATGAGTTTTCTATCTAGGGCATCAATCAATGGGTCTCAAACTTTAACCCCTACACTTGCAGAATTCAAGAACATAAAATCCTACCTAATTACATCCATTGCACCAATTGGGTATGTGCAGGATCATCATGAAAAAAATAGGTCCTTAAGTGGCAAAAAATTCAGAAAAATCAAAGTTAGGAAACTTGATGTAAAAATTTGAATAAGTTATCTATATTATTTCAAAAATATGTAAGAATAGAATTTGTAGAAAATTGAATGTAGTTTCTAAACTAATAGGTTTATTCTTTTTTAAACAAAATCTATTTGGTCAAATTTTGAAATTTCAATGCAGTAGTACTTAAATTTCAGGGAAAAAATAAGAAGTAGGTGTATGTCTGACCACCCTAACCACAATAAAATGATAATAAATTTTTATAAGATTTTAGATATAAGTAGAGGACTCATGTCCCGATGTGATGCATATTTTTTTATAATATTTTTCCAAGTAAATAATTAATTATGATTTTTTTATTACAAATTTTGAAAAATATAAAAACTCGTACGCCTAACCACCTTAACTTGGTCAAAACTTCATGAAATTCCTTTTTTTAAAAATCCTCTAGTATACAAAGCATAGAATGTGATGCATGTTTCAGATTCAAAAAATGTGATACCATTTGAAAGCTATAGATGTTTTTCAATCAGCCTATCAATCAAGACTTTAGTCATAATTCAAATAGAAAATGAATAATAATTATTTATTAAATTCAAAGTAAAGCATAATTTATATTGGTGGAAAGTTGAGAATCTCCTTTAAAAACTATTTTCGTTTCATTAATTTTGGGTAAAAAAAAAGTCATCAGCCACATACCCTACAAATACCCATCATATCGCCACTTGTTGGCCCATGATGATCCTGGACATACCCAATTATCAGACATTTTCATTGGTGGAATGGGTCACAAATTCATTTTTTCTTCTCTCAAACCCTCAAACTAGGGTTTCCAGGATTTTTTTTGTAATTTGGTTCTAAAACCCACCAAACTCAATGAAATTAGACAAAATCAATTGGAAGTGAAAGAAGATTCACCCCAACATTGATTCCAATTGAACTTAGATAATTAGCAACATGTACGGGGCTGTACAAACCTCTGTAGCGGCAAAGAACAATGAAAAACACAAGAAAAGTATATTGTTTGATATTCAAATTCAAAATTACAAACTCCAACAACCTTCCTAATGTACACAAATTCTTTTTAAACACACCCAAGCCTCCCCAACTAAAAACAACTGACTTCTTACATTATTTTCACCTTTTAACCCTTCATATTCCCATTTTTGCATTTTAACAACATGACAACATTTGCAAGAATTGACAACTTTTACAAAATGTAACAATTTGACCCCACCAACCTCCTAGCAACCTAACAAGTGTTGGTGTAATTAATTATTAATTACACTTTGCATAACTTTACTTATGAATTATTTAATTCCTAGGTTATAGGTTTTCATCTTTATCTTATTGAGCTATCTTGTTTCTCAAGATAAGATTAGGTTTATGCATCTTTGCTTTTATAAAGAAAATTATCTCTTGTAATTATATTTACTTCGAATATATCAATTTGCACATCTTTTGCAAATCTCTGCTTTTTCATTTTTCTCTTCTGTGGAAGATGATTTTTCTAGTTTGCAATCAGATCTTGGTTTCTAACATGGTATCAGAGTCTCGATTTGCAGCCCCTTCTCAACCTTTTTGGAGGAATACATTGCAGAGCTTGTTCGGGGTCCCTCGAGGGCTTCATTCCTTGAGCATCTTTATGCAACATATTGGATCAGATTGGGGTTTTTCGTTGGATTCAGAGCACTGGAAAAAGTCATAAATGACTTTTATTTCATTCATTTTGGTCACCGTTTGCCAGATCTACGAGGGTTTCAAGCTCGATGAGTTTTCTAATAGATCTGGGGATCGCCTATTTTTCGGAGCACTTTGGGCCCAAACGGACCTCACCATTGGATTTGTAGTGCCCAAAAACCCCTATTTTGATATAAAATTTGTCCGATTTGGATAAAGTCGTCCGGAGTGGCAAAATTTTTTTCCCAAGGGCCGTACGGCCCCTAGGCATAGTTTTTGAGGCATGAATATCGAGAAAAAATAAAAAATAAAAATCAAAAAAGGGTTTATTTTTCTGTGCGGCCAATTATATTAGAGGCTGCCACCTCCCGCCACCGGGCGGCCACCTGACCTCCACCGTCGCGCTGCCCCCCCAGCTGCACCACCACTGGCCCACCTCTGCCCACCTGAGCCGCCCACCTGCCACTCCCATTTCAGCCCCCGCGGGCCTTAACTCCCAGTCGAAGGTCCTATCCATGACTAGGCCCTGAGTGGCAGCCCCTATGGGCTTAAAACAGAGCAAGCGGTCCTTTGGAGGACCATGGGCTCCACTCAGCCCCTTTTAGCAATGCTCCAGCCTCTACGGTGGTCACATGGGTGACCAGGGGCCACGCCCAGCACCCAGGCCGCTAGCCCCCTGGTCCGCCCAGGTGACTAGGGGCCTTATTGTTTTAGCCCCTGAGGGCTTCTAGGGGCCAAATCGGACTTTTTTGGAGCACTTTCACGGAAACGGGCGTAACTTTCACATACGTCTTTTTTTTGCAAACAAGATATTGCCAGAAAGCTGTTTCCAAGCTCTATGCAATGGTGTAGGTCTAATTTTTTTTTTCCTTTTTGATGTATTTTTCAGCCTTGGAAGTCAGATGTTATTTTCACTTTGGGAAGCATATCTTTTGACTCGCTTATCCATTTTTCACATTTTTCACGGTGTTGGAAAGTTGGTTTCAGCCTCCATGCAGATCTAAGGTAATTTATAGAATATGTGTAACTTATTTTATGCATTCATTCATTTTTGTTTCGTGCACTAGGTTTTCATTTTCACTTATGTTTCTGTAGTTTTGCATTCTCTCCTTCTGCAATCATTAGGTATTGTAATAACGAATTGATATAAAGTTCCATTAAGGTGGGTTCTTGCATCCATTCTTCGTATTGGTGACAAATCGCATGAGTTTGTCTAGTTTCCTATTGTTTCCTTTAGCTCATTTCTTGCTTAGTTGGACACATCTTTGGTTTGCATTGGTTCATACTTCACATTGGGAGTTTATGGTTCTTGATCCGCATTGGTTCAGATCCTTCTCATTTGAGGGCCATGTTTTTATGGTTAATGTTCTAGAATCTTGATGGTACTCATCTTATGGGAAGTTTTAGTTTCAGTTTGGCATTGGCTTCGAGAGACACAACTTCTAGATTTTTTCATCATTATGGGCTTCATTCATCCTTTCATCTATTGTTGCTTATAGATTCTAGGGTTGATCTAGTATGTGAGTTTCTAGTGTTCCTTGGCATCGGGTCTGCTATTGCATTTATGATTCCGATATGGTATTTTGCAAATAGAAGTATCTTTCTTTGCTTGCCGGATTTTGGGTTCTAGTGTTTCTTCATCAGTGTTCTTCCAGTGCTTCTTTGTAGCAGTTCATCTCATTGAGGGGGGGTTTTTCCCACTGGGTTTTATCTCTCTTTGCATCTGTACATGGGTACCTGATCAGGCCTTTGTTTCCAGGACCCATCTTGCATCATTTGCATAATAATCCACTTCTCCTAAGTTGCACTTATGGGGGAGTGTTGGTGTAATTAATTATTAATTACACTTTGCATAACTTTACTTAGGCATTATTTAATTCCTAGGTTATAGGTTTTCATCTTTATCTTATTGAGCTATATTTTTTCTCAAGATAAGATTAGGATTATGCATCTTTTCTTTTATAAAGCAAATTATCTCTTGTAATTATTTGTACTTCGAATATATCAATTTGCACATCTTTTGCAAATCTTTGCTTTTTCATTTTTCTCTTCTGTGGAAGGTGATTTTTCTGGTTTGCAATCAGATCTTGGTTTCTAACAACAAGGACTCAATACACATGTGACATGGTCAAAATGACCTTATTACAAAGGAAAACACAAACCAAAACCAAAAAATGACAAAATTGCCTCATGGAGGCATGAAACCAACTAGGTGCTCCTGCACCATCATCCATGTATCTTCTTGGGCTTCCATGCATACCCCTACCTCATAATTTGAAATGTGCTTTCTCATGTTCAACTTGGATTTAAACAATTAAAACCTAGGAATATTGGACCTAGTTGCACTAACACATGCCAAGACTATGGTCCACTCTCTAATTTTTAGTATTAAATGTGGTACACACCTTGAACCCAACCTAACAATCACTCTCATGCAACAGTTCCTACCAGCCTGCACGTCGGTCTCACTGTAGTTTAAAATTCTACTCAATCCATAATGTTGTAGGTTGTACATGTTGTCTACGTTGTCATAGAATGATGTGGCGATAGAAGGTTGAGGCATACTTTATCTATCGGTGTTATGTCCTTCAGCTATTTTGATTGTCAAATCTGGGTGCCTTTTTCAAAAAATTACCCATCATGACCTCCTTGGGAAATTTAGTATATTGTAATTGATTGACATGAAGTCTGTGGCCAATTTTAGCCATGTCCTTGCATCATTGGACAACTTCAGCCTCCTCCTCATTAGATAAAATGGTACGTGGTCCCCTCCTCTTCATGGTGGTAACTCCCAATAGCTAGGACCTCAAGATGCTAGCCAAGATACCCCGCTTGATTGATGCAAACCTAATTGAAATGTTCTTGTCTTCGATATTGTCAACTACTCTTTCTATATCAGCAAGTGACCACTATCTAATGGGTATAGGTGAGGTCAGGTGCACATTGTGTGATTCATCAATGTTGATAGGTGGTTCAACTTTTGGGTTGACATGAGTTGTATTGTTATTTCTTCTGCACAATCAGGAAAAACTACTTCTTAGTTGGGGATTCTAGTCACTTCCTTAGTATATTGTGTATTAGTGAAGTGCACCCCACAAGTGATTCTAATTGAGAACCTTCCTCTTCATCTTGATCTATTTCCTTTTTCACCTCGTGCCATGATTTTCACTTAACTTGCACCCACAATAAAACTAGTATTACTTGTCATATATAAGCATACATATGTTTGTCAATATCAAAAACATAAACAACATGATCTGAAAGGCTTAATACTACATTCTAACATTTAGAGTGTGTCGCAAATATATACAAACAAATTCATGTAATCTTGGGTTTTACTTGTTTAAATTGAACAGTGCATGGTCCCTACTTTAAAAATTATATATGTTTATGTATATATATGTATGTACATATACATATATATGTATGCATCCATGTGTGTATATACTTATACACATGTATACATATATGTGTTTGTGTGTATGTATATATAGACATATATATCTGTGTGTGGTGATTGTAGACACTGAAAAAATTCTTAAGTCTGCGAGCATCATTTTTCTTGATCATCGTCCTCCGATAATTGAATAATTTTAATTATTTGATTATTCTTGATCATATTCCTCTATTAATTAAATATTTTTTAATTATTTAATTAATTCACTTTCTAATCTTTATTCTATCTTGATTAATTAAATAAATAAATTGAATCACTAATATCCCCCTTTCTTCAACAATTAAATGAATTATTATTTATTTAATTATTTTCTTATCATCTTTCATCTATGGTTAAATAATAATTATTAATTATTTAACTATTCACTCCCTCTTTTAATTCTTCCATTTATTAAATAATTGTTAAAATTATTTAATCTCCCTCCATGAGTCTCTTGTATTAAATAATTAAATCAATTTAATTATTTAATGCCTCTTTTCACATTTCCTCTCATTTAATTAAAATAATTATGCAAATCATTTTAATTGGATTTCCACTTGTTCATTTCCTCTTTTTCTCAAATAAATAATTTGAATGAATTATTTATTTTGCACTTGGTCAAATATTCATATCTCATGAATTAATTATTTTTCAATTTTTAATTCATTCTTTTTCTCCACTTGCTCATTAATATCTGTCATAGT
>VDFB02288361.1:0-92469 GCA_007258455.2 Sequoia sempervirens | reverse complement strand
GAAAAAGGGGACATTATAGGCCTCATATGAGTGGTGGCATAACAATACCTACTAGTGACCATATATGTTTAAATTGCGAGCAATCTATTTGATACTATTATTCCACCACTAGATCCAACAAATCTCATGAGAACATGACTCAAAAATACAAATGCATGGAATATGGATTAGAATAGAATGATGATTCAACATAAATGTCTTGAGGTGAAATTGTGTTTTAGCTATCTTGGGCACTATAGATTGCCTCTCAATGCAAAATTGAAATATAAAATGGTTTAAAAGGACAACATTTGGCAAAGGTTCCATAAAAAAATGGAAACTAGTAAAGGTGGGTTGTTTGGACAACATGACCTTATCAAGATGTTTGCGAATTTTCTCCATGTCTATCCACATATATCATGAGCAATTAGAATGGTGGCAACCAACATTTGGATTGAAAGTAGTTAATTTATTATGCGTATATACCAAGCCTCCTTACACTAGTTGGTAATCTCGTAGGTAAGATGTCACATTTACTACAAGTTAGCACAACCACATTGAAGTCTCCACACACAATCAAAGAAGTAGTGAGAAGAGACTCTACAATACATCACTAGATATGAGATATTCCAATGGTGTCATTGAAAACTTAAATGTTAACAACTCTAAGAGAGTAGTTATTAATATTAAAGAGGACCCACAAAGCACAAGTAGTGGGATCACATCCATGATCCACTATGTGTTGTTACCTAGGAAAGACAAAATTGTTAACTCCTTCACAACACTACTCAATCACTATGCAAAAGGTGACTTTAGGCCATATGACATGACAAGCAACACAAACCCATAAACTTACAATTTTCAACTCCTATAAACAAAAAACCTTGGAACTTGATTTTTTTTTTATCGAGCATTCTACATCATGCATTTTCTTCTAAGGTTAACAAAGCCCAAAACATTTCTTGAATATAAAATCCATGGAATATGGGAATCAAGAGGCATGCCATCACTAGCAAGTTCAAGAGGCATGCCATCATGTTTTTTTCTTTGAGAAATCATCCTTTGTGAGTGTCACAATCCATGCAATTTAATCCCAAGTGGCTTCTTCTAAATTTGTTCTAAAGTGCTTGCTACCACCCATATTAACTATTCTTTGTATTGGGCTCCTTCCAAAGCTTGTTAAAAAAAACTAAAGAGATTTCTTAAATATTTTCATTGGGCCTAATTTGATTAAAGAAAAGGGTTCCATTGAGTTTCCTAGCAATTTTGTTGTAATTCCCATGACTTTAGGGACCTTGGACTTATTGATAAAAAAGAGACGAGGTTTGGCCTTGTGTGCTAGGTGGATAATTGTAGCCCTAGATAAAAATAAGACCTATTGTATTGCTTTTAGAACCCCTCATGAATAAAATTGCTAAGGTCTAGGTTTTCATTCCATCTTCATCATGAAGGAGCCTATGAAAATTCAAGGCACTTTTGTTGCCAAAAGTAAATGGAAGGCTTTAGAATCCATTAAGTCTTAATATATTTAATGGGAATGGTTTCAAAATTGATATTTTCATCAACCAACAATGTCTTTGGTGGTCTCTTATGATTACTTGCCAAGATAAACCTCTTGATAGAGTTCCCTAGGTTTATGCCTTAAACTTTTGAAATAAAGGATTTGTTGTATTTGAGAACTCTATAGCCACTAAGAGCTAGAAGAGTTTATTCATTTTAAAGTTAAACACAAACTTGGAAATAAGGATTATGGATCCTTTCAAACCATTGTGGAGTCTATTCCTCTAAAAATGATCCGTAAGGTTGGGATTAGATGCACCAAACCTTGGTGGAAGGATTGGAAGTGATATATAGACACTCCTTTGAAGAATTAGAAGTCTTTCAAAGAATATTCATAGCTTTCTCATCTACACATGGTTCAAAAAAGCAATGATAGGTGGAATCTCTAATCCATTGTTGATCATTGGCACCACAAGTTTCAAACAATTAGGTTTGCCATTTTGGAGCCCAAATTGGCTTGCTTTCTTTGGTGTCTCCTTTACCAAGGTCTTCTTGTTGGATCTCCACATCCATTTGGGTGTTTGCAACCCTCTATATCCTTTTTGTGGACATATGGAAGCTCTCAAACAACTCTTAGTTTTGACCATGCACTCAAGTTGAATGGATCTAGATACATTATTTTAAGCCCTTTTGGCAAAAGGTTTTCTCTTTGTATATGATTCTTCTAGGCAACTAACTAAAAATGCTTTTGAGATTCACCCAACTTTGGCATGCTTTCAAAGTGGAAATTCTATTCAACATATGGAAAGATAGGACAATGCTTTATTTTCAAGAGCTATAAATAATGCTCAGCTTTTCATGTATATTAAAGCCATTATATGCTTTAATGTTATGTTATAGATATAGGTCGAAGCTAGTAAGGTTGTCTTGGAGGTTTTCCACTTGTAAATTCTTATAGAGTACCGAGGTAATGCTCTATATACTATGCTTGTGTGTCACCTTCTCCTACTATTAGGGATTATTCCCCTTCATGTGGATGTCATCATGGTCATAGCCATAATGTTCACTCCAAATATGCCTCATAGATCTCAAGGGTCCCCTTGACATATATGTTGTGGTTAATTGCTACTACCATGTGCACAATCTTTTACTTTTCAATGTGATTATGACATTCCTAGTTGGCATGATAGTGGAAAGTTCCTCCAACTAGACCTTGCTATATCTCCCATTTGCACAAAACAAAGATGATATCCTCACAAGTTGGGAGTCTATTCTTAATAGTTGAGGCCCAATCATCTAACATAACCCCTCCTACTAAAAGAAGATTAGCTACATAGTGGTGTGACCATTTTCCTTTTGTTTATAGACTCACATTAAATTTAGGGGTTTGATTCCATTCCACCCTCTTATATGTGAACTAACATATATTTTTCTATATTTTAATATAGAAAATGCACTATTTATCACTAATATATATATTCACTACCTATCCAAACACTCAACATGTCAACTATAGGCCACATTCTTTGTGTTAACTCTCATGCACAAAGATCTAACATTCAGATCCCTAACCTCTTGCACAAAATTCTTCGTCATCCATTTGTCTGTAATGTCATTCCCTAGAGCTCCTTCTAGCCGAAGTTTGTGTTAACTTTCATGCACAAAGATCTAACATGCACATCCCTAACCTCTTGCACTAAATTCTTCGTCATTCAATTGTCTATAATGCCATTCCCTAAAGTTCCTTCTAACCAAAGTTAGTTGCTTTTCTTTTGAACTTATGTGATCCCATGACTTCTCTTTGGCCCACTATGCCATTGTTTTTCTCATTTTTCTTTTCAAGACCTCCCTCACATAGTTTATTTGTGCCACCGCATCCTCACCTTCCCTTTAATATTCTCAACATTCCCTTGTACAAGATATCCATCCATCTCTAGATGCTCAAACCCTCCTACCAACAATTGTTTGACTATGAAGGGGATTAGTAAGATAAACTCCTCTCTGAAACTGCTTAGAAACTTTATTTTGGACGACTCCTTGAGGGAATAATAGATCTCCATTGTGAACTCTAAGTATGCCATGCTAAAAGAAATCCTTTGAGTGTATCCATGTGCTATCTACTATGCCAATATCTAAGTTTTGCTTTATTTAGGACACTAGAACTTGAAATCTAGTTGATTGCTTCTCTCTACCCAGACAGTTGACCACTCGTACAACCAAATGGTTATTTATGTAATCCTCCAATATCTTCCTTGAGGTTACTCTTTGTGAGAGCTTTGCCTTCGCAAAATCTATTAATACCTCACAAAAGCAATCTTCCAATTTCTCAAGTGACACCACATCATACTATTCATGCTTGGGTGCACAATGAAGGATGCTATGATAACAAGGCCAAAAAGTTGACCATTTTGAGCAAATGCATTAACACACACACATCACCCAATGAAGCACTAAGCTAAATATATAAAGAGAGGAGAATCATGTCATGCACACGATAAGGAAATATGACCATAATAAGGTGTCATCAATGCCATATTTTATATTGCATAATCAATTTGATTACACTTTAACGTCAATCATAATTGACATTGAAATGAAATGAAATGAAATATTTTAATAATGTCCACAAGGCCAAAGAAGCCTATGAGGCCCAAGGACAACACAAGTGCCACCAACCAAAAAACCTTAAACAATTTGTAAACTTTGCTTGAGATCAACCCTTCAATAGTGGATTTTGATGATGAAGTTTGTAATTTTGTCTAACCTTACATCTTCAAACAAGGTACTTAAATTATCAACTTGCAAGACATCTTCATAGCTGGTTTGGATGTCTTTATACGCTGAGCACTCCATGATGAAGTGTCATTCTATCTCCACCATTCCCTTATTACAATATCGGCGTATTCTTTTTTCTCACTCCTCTTTAGGTGCCATCCATTTGCATGTTTCACATCTAAGATGTGAACTAGTTCGTAATTGAGCTATCAACATTTTTGCTTTCCATTTAATATTCACTCTTATATAGGCTTTTTCTCCCTGGTCCCTCATGGAATTAAACTCTTTGATATAGTAAGTTTTTTTGCACCTCGTTCCTTTTGTCCACAACACTTTTAAATTTTTTTAACATAATTTTTTATTTCTTCATTTGTGTTTGGGCATTTGTACAATATCCACATCCCACTTTTTCATTCATTTGTTATTTTGTTTTATCCATGTGTTCTTTCTTCTAGTTAGCTCTTCCTTCACAATTTATTTAAGCCAACGATGGTTCTCCATATTTTAGACTTTCTATTAATTTCTAGGAGCAAGATATGTCTTCTTTACACAAAATGGTCCTATCCCTTACATAGAAACTTAAAGAATTATACTATCCCTTACATAGAAACTTAAAGAATTATACTCTGATGCGGACTCTGATGCGGACTCTAATGCGCCAGCCATTGTGACACTCAGGGCCTAAATTTGACTGTAGTATGGCCTTATTTATGCATCTTAACCGTAAAATCCAGTCAAAAATTTAGGAAGACTAGGAGATACCGGAAAGAGGAAATTCCAAACCGTGAAATTGTGTGGTGTATATATATATATTTCCTTCATTAACCATGGTCTGCCCTCACATTTGAAGTTTTAGCGGCAACTCTGACCGGATAACTGTCATGGAAAATTAACTTGGCAGGCAGGGTCGACCGTCACATTTAGCCAGACTTGATTCCCCTCGTGCGATGTCTCAGTACTCACCAACATGGTTCTACAAGAACCCATCTATGCCATGAACATGTGCACAAGTCAAAACACACAAAAAAAAGATCAACCCAAAAAAAATACAGTTCTCCATCCAGATGAACTATGCCTTCATTTTGTCTTCTTTATCATGCGCCCATCATTTGAAATCAAGGGACCTTCCTCATAAACCATCATGTTCTGAATAACCTAATTTTGAATATTGATACGGTTTGTTTCTTGTAATTGAGGTCGAATTGACATGTAATCTAGCAACTGCAAGAGCAAGGAATGGATTGGCAATGGCTAAGAAAACACTTTTCCTATCTACTGAATTTAATTGTGCATTAGTGCACACATTATTTCACACCAAACAAAGGAATACTTTTGCAGTTTTCCATCAATACGAGTGCACTATACAAGTATCTACCATTGTCTACCCTTTAAATAAGAAAAAACTACAATCACAGATGCCAGAGAGACAATGATCATCTAATTGTTCAACTCCGAAAGATCAATTATATACCATACTTTGTATCACTAGTTCTTGAACAATTTGCCAAGTATTCTTAGTCTTGGTGTCATTGCCTCTGCTGCACATCTTCCTTTGGCTCCTGATTAGTTGCCACCAAACTTGATTTGACCCACGGTGTTTACAAGTTTCCTTACACTGCGAATTTGAGCTTTGGTGCCATCCGTTTCTTTTTAAATGATACAAAACCTTTCAAATTTTGATATTGACGATAGGTTTTAGTATCAATTAACCAAGATAACTTTCTCCGAAACTGAGGCCCCCAAAGTCAGCTCAGTCGGTCTCGGCTGCCACTTTAGGTGGCCCAGGTCATGGGTTTGATTCCTGAGTTAAATGTGATGTATGGTGTGGGCTCCATTGCACATTGTCCGAGAGGTTATGGGGGAGGAGGGGGTGCTTACCCTGTAATTAAGAGCTAAGCTCCAGGTCACTGGACTAACCTCGATTCCTCTCTGTAAAAAAAAATTTCTGAAACTAAATCCGAACACTATTGGTAACACTCCTCCATCTTCGTCGGCATGAAAACTACATCAAATATTAGAATTTTTCCACATCTAATTCTTTTAAAAATCACTATACATAGAATCTTAAAATTAGGACATTCAGATTGCTCAATACCTTTGCAGAATAGAATTAATTTTTACAAATTTTAAAAAAAGTGCACTCATAGATAACATACATGTACTTTGTTTTCTATCATGTGTAAAGCTAAGTAGAACCAATTCCATGATATTATTAAACAGGTATTATACAATTTCAATTTCAACGATAGGCAACAAGCCTTCCAATTGAATACTCAACATGTCATTATGAATCAATCACTTCATATAGAGTGTCTTTCATATCTATTGCCTCCCTTTTTCCTTTTCATGACACAATGTTCAGATCAATCTTAATCTCTACTTGAGCGAGCTTCAAACAAAACACAGCTGTGGGGCTTTATTTCATAAGTTGTAAATCTGCAGTGAAATCGCAAAAATTGTTAGAAAAATATAAATATCACAAACTATTGCTTCAACACATAATGCCTACATGTAGAACAGATATCGCAAGTGCTGAATGCAACAGAATAATTGAGAATTCTATGAAAAAAATCCAATCTAAAAGCACAAAACGTACGTCAATTTCAATCCAAAACAAGGAAAGAAAGAACAAAGTTGTCAAAGGTATTATTATGCTATAGAGACATTTGAAAATATCCGTCATATACAATGGGGAATAGACATCAGAAAGCAAATTAGTGTTCATGGATTGAAAACAAACTTACAAGTGATAATGATTTAAGTCAATGATTCCTTTAGTACAATTATATGAATCTCGAGATTATGCAGTTCATCACAAAGGAATGTTAATAGTCATGACGAAGTCAATATATCATCTTTACAACAGGCATAAGAATAATATCTAATTAAATATGTGTGCGCCCGTGTGAACCTGTGCATATATAATATATAATATAAATATATACAAGATGGGGAGGGCGCGGTGGAGGGCAGAGGAGTGTGGGTAAAGAGGGAGGGAGGGAGTATAAAAAAAATGTCCTCTTCTTACTTTGAATCTCAACGAATAAATAGCATTATCTATTCCTCTCAGTATTAAGAAATTATTGAAGTTTCTATCTAATTAGAATAATGATTTTTCAAAACTTAAAGTTACTGCCATATTCTATGATATATTTCACTCAAATCTGTTGTTGATATGTCATGTATCCCATTTTTAGAGTGTTTTCAATAGTATCATTCAGACACCTGCTATCTAGTTCTAATAATTGATTTTCTTACAGATTCATAATTTATGTAATCTCAAGGTACCGTACATATAGGATGTGGCAAACAGTAATGAACTTCTTAATGACCGATAGGACAGTCTAACCTGGAGCCTTAATTAAAGTTTGAAAACTCTTCTGAAGAGAATAGTGAAACTGTATCATTTCTCAGACTCCTGAAATGTGTTTTAATTTGGAGTTTCTAAAGAATAATCTTTGCTCTAAGCAATTTGATCATATTTTACAGTAAGAGTCATTAGATTTCCACAGTCTATAATTATAATAGTGTTTGTTCTGGATTATACAGTGTATTGTTTTTTTCATCATATATAAAAAATAGCACACAATGTAATCCAGAAAAAGCACTATTATCATATTTTACAGTTCATGATTTCAAATTACTTCTTGACAAGATTCGTCAAACAGAATTATTGAATATAAGAATTTAGATTTCAAATTTTCTTCCAAACTTCCGTGAAACATTGTTTATCCACCTTGTTCCTCTTGTTATCATCATCGTCTTTTCTGTCTCTTTTTGATTTTTTTTGGTCTTTGTTCACATTCATCAGATTGCTTTTAAATTTAACTTCCATAGAACAAGATGAACATCTTACAAATTCGTAGTAGCCCACAAAATCAGTTTATTGGAAAAGATTTTTTTTCAATATTTTCATATATTTCCCTAAGTCTTTAAGCCAGCCAAGAAAATCAAGGCTAAGATTGGGAATTTATTTTCTAAAATTATTGAACTGTCCTTGATATTATTCCTCCTATTTGTAGCAGCATGAAAAAAACATAAAGATTATGTTGTTGCTCATAACGTTAAAGGTCCAAAGAGATTTTTCCACGCTAAAAGAGGCTTGAGGTAGGGGGTTTTGATATTCCAATCGCTCATCATGCCTCTTGAATCCTTACCAAGAGCCATCCAGCACAAGGCCGTTAATGGAAAGATTAATGGCCAAGCTGATATTTATGCTTATGAAAGAATACCTTTTGGTTCAATCAATATCAGTACTACCTTTCTCTTGGTTCAATCAATGTCAGTACTACCTTTCATTGTGCCATGGATATAGCATTCAAAGGGGTGGTACATAAATGCATTATTCTGTACATGAATGATAACTTTGATTTCTCATCCATTGTCATTACCCCTTTTGTTAGAACATTTCCAAAACTCTTTTAATTAAATTATTTATTAAAGGTGACGAAAAAATATATTAAAATTAATAAGTAATTAAATTAAATTAATTAATTAATTCTATAGTGGGTTAAAGTATTAAAAAAAATCAATTATAAAATGAAAGATTAAATATTTATATCACATCATTTTATATTATTTAGAGTTATTAAATTTAAAAGGGAATAATAAATATTTAAAATTCTTTTAGTTAATGATGCAAATATGATTTGAATGAAAATATTATATTTTAAGCACATGATTATGGAGGAAATGAAAGTGACGACACTTGGTATAAGATGAAAGAGAATCTCATCATTTATAATGGTGTAAGAAGCATGTAGTCTTTAGAGAGTGACTCAAGACTCACATGGTCTCGATGAGTCTTAGGTCTCTTGCCAAAGCATATTCCTATCCTTTATGGATAGATGTCTACCCTGTTTAGGTAGATGCCTATCCTAGATGGATAGATGAACTCCTATCTCGTATGGACAGATGTCTAATACCTGAGTATACAATTGAATAAACATATAATAAAAATATTAAACAAGAAAAAAAAAATTAATGGTAATTTTTTGGGTTAATAATTTGAATTCTTACATATAATATTAGAGCAAGTGTCATATCCCCCGAAGAGCACACTAAAATAACTAAACATTAGAAATAAAATAAATACAAATATTAATCATTTAATATAATTATCATGATATAATATTAATTATATTATAATATATATATATAACACTAATATAAAATAAATCTGTTAACAATAAATTAAAATTATAAATGTAATAATAAAATAATAAACATGTAATATATTAATATAAAATACATGAACATAAGATAATACATATTGGAAGCAGCAATAAAAAATTATATATATATAAAAGGGAGGCAACGATTCCATAAAGAAAAGGCAAGGCAGCGGTTATGATGTTTTGAGGCAGTGCTTGAAGTCTATAAGGGATATGCGATTGCACTGAGAAATAGCGGGGAGAATTTAATTAAGGCAGCGATCAGCATTAGGAAAAAAATAAAAATAAAACAATAAAACAATAAGTCATGCCTGGTCAAAAAGGCTATTTCGATTCAAATGGATGCTTCTCTTTGGGGAGGCAAGAAGAAATAAAAAGGGAGAAGATTTATACAGCGGAGGGACATATGCAGAAGTCTATGAAAGGGAAAAAAAAAAAATATAATCTGTCAGATAATCATTTCTAATATTCTATGAAAATCTGATTTCTAAAGGAGCAGCAATCGGTGGTATGTTCCATTGTATTTAAATCTGATTTCTGAAAATCTGATTTCTAAAGGATGCTAACGATTGTCAGATACATTAGGAATTAAATAACAGTTGATAATTAATATATATATATTTCATATATATAAAATATATTATGATTGATGGATATATATTTTAACTTAAATGATTGATAAATAAATGATTGATTGCAATAATGATGCTTGCGGCAAGATCCTTAATAAGTAATAATGACTCTTTAATGAATAGTTTGTATATATATATAATGTCCTTATCCTATGATTAATCAAATGTAAGGTTGAAAGAAGGCGATTAAGGAATAAGAAAACGTGGGAAGACACAGCGGATCAGGTGAAGTTATTCACTTACCATTTAACATCTAGCATTTCCTAGTTTCAGAACTTGATACCCATTCAGCGATAGATTGTCTAAACATAATATGCATTGTTTCTCCATTATTGAATGTACATATTAGATGTTTCTGATCTAATTATTGTTGCAATGCTTTATTTAATGTTATCATGATAATAATTGTTTTAGAAAATGATGTTGATATTAACTTAAAGAATCAGTGTTAAATGCAAATGTATTTGATTGCTTAAAGATTGTCTTCCAAGTGTTTGCAAGCCTACTAGGGAGGAAGGGCCTGAGAAAAGTGGTGCCTAAAAACCTCACTCAAGATCCGCTCTCAGAATGGCTGGAAATGTGAATTCAACAAAAATTTCACCTGAAGATTAGAAAACATTAAAAATTAAAGAACATTAAAAATGGCTAACTCTAGGATTCATGGGCGCCCCAACTAGCTAGAGGCACCCAAGCTTTTGAGCCCCAAAAATCACTTTACAGGAATCACAGCCTCCAGGAGATCTTCCTCAGAGTTCTTCAGGCTATCTAGTGAATCTGTCAGCCAGTTCACCAAATTCGTCAAAATTTGGAAACAAAGATCAAACTGAGCTTAGAAAAACAAGCAAAGTTGAAAATCTTGAAAAATATTCTAACTCTGAAGAGGAAAGGCGCCCAAGGTTCAATGCCTTTGACAATTTTTCAAGTTTTATCCTTCATCATTCAAAAGGTGTCTATATTTGACGTACCTGCTTCTGAATTGACTTCAAAGTATTAAAGCTTGGTGAATAAAGTGCTTTTTCGTCGTCAACATCTATTTAAGAAGGCTTTTGCATCCATTATTCACATATTTTGTTTCCAAGTCCATTTTTCTTTAACCGTTATTGTGATAGAAAATTGCTGAACTTACTTTGCCTGCAAGTTGTTCTTCAGTGTCTGTTCACTTAGTGTAAGAGCAAGCTTGCATGCCTACCTTTTGCTGCAAGTTATTGTTCAATTTATATGTAATTTGTGTCAAGTGTATTCTGGTTTGATCGCTAACTGTAAGCCTATTATTGCTTCAATCCTGCTGTCCCAGAAGTGTAATCGTTATTTGAAATTTGAGAAAGGAAATCTTATGCTTGCTTTGCTGCTTTGATCTATTGTCTCAAGTTTTGTTTTATATGTTATGCTTATATAATTATTTCAGCTTGCATCGAAAAGTAAAATGAGTCTTCAGGTGTGTGTTGAAGGAAAGTTTGTTTAAGTATCTATGTCAAGACCATTCCTTGTTTACTTTTAACTCTCAAGCTCTGAGTTTACTTGAGTTGTTAAAAGCATCATTAGAGTAGGCTTAGTCATAGTTGAAGTTCAAAAAGAGAAAATCTCAGCTATGGCACTAGAGTTTTATAACCTTGTGCTCTTAGCTGAGAACAAAAAGATTGGCAAATAGTCAAAAGTACCGATAACAAGCCTTCCCTACAAATTGTTGCACTGGTGGTTTGGAGTCACTTGTTTCGTTGTGTTAGAATATTCTTTCATGGGAGGCATATATCTTCATGGTCCAGTCTGACTTGCATTCAGGACCTAGGGTGTGCAATTCTTAAACTTCATTTGTGTGCATCTATTGTATATACAGTAAACTCAGAATGTTCAATGGTTTACTTGAAGTTTCCCATTTACAGTTTGGACATCATATTAGATGGAGATGTCCTAGACACTCCCTATCTCATTTACAATTTCAGACTATGCCTAAATGTTCATATGTTTTTCTTGCACTATAAATGCACTGTTCTTTGAAGGTTGAATCATCAAATTATATCTAAAACGCACTCTAATCAGATAATAGACTGAGCTATAGAAATTATTGAAGGGAACAACACATGGCACTTTCACTTGCAAGATTTAGCTATTCTAACATTAGGAGGAAATATATTGACTTGAAGACTAGTACAGCAATTTCTAGATATACAGACAAGCACTTCAAGGCCCACATGACACTAGATCTTACAAGTAGAAGTATACATGTATAGGATTTATTTTAAGCTATCTAAATCTTGTAATAATGTTATTTCTGTTCTTAGAAAATATAAATCTAAAACACTAGTAAACCAATTTTCATTAGATTCAACTATATGGATAGTGACTTGAAATTTTAAAGTATGCTCTAATCACATAGGATTTTAATCAACTTGATCAATATATCAACTGTCACCTTATTGGTGGCAGATCCATACTTGTCGCCTCTCTTGAGAAAGTTGCTGGAAAAGGAAGACTCGTATCAACCAAACGATGCCTGGTTTAGTCAAGAAAATCCCACTTCTTTAATAGAAAAGTAACCAAGAGTCAACGGAAATTTTGAACAAGTTAAGGCATTAACATTTTTCTTGAATACCAAAACAAAAAATTCATGTTATATAGCTCTTACACTCCATGAATGAAGTGGAGAATAAAAATGATCAGTGAAATCTCTAAAACAATCAGAATTCAAGAATTATAAATTTCGATAACATACTGTCCTAATTGTAATCAAATGACAATGTTAGAGAGAGAAGAGTTGAACAAAGTATTAAGAAAGCATGCTGCAATAAACTAATTCCACACGAGAACTAAATATTTTATCCTATAAACCATCAGAAGAGAGAAAAATCAGACCAAAGTAATGGAAAATGACATAGTACCAATATCAAAGGTGTAAACTTTATGAAGTAAAATAGAATGTTTAAATGCAAGCTGCCATTTTTTCCCTTAATGGCAGATTCTATTGTCTCAAGTTTCAACCCTTCTATCACAGTATGAACAACTGAATCCTTTTTTCCTTTGTTCAATACAATTTTAAATGCTAGTTTCCATCTCATTTTAAAGATTTATGCAAACGAGAATGTGCTCCTGGGCTGTGGAAGTTTTCCCACATGAACTAGAAGGTGAAATGGTGCCCATTTAGTTCATATTCCAAATTTCTTAGTTGTACAGTCAAGGATCAGTACCGCAGTCACAAATATATCCTGGTATGTTCCCCAGCCACAGTCCTGGTCTATTTCTTAATCAACCTTTTCTACTTTCTGTCCATTTGATAAATTCATTTTGCTATTCCCAATAATACATCTCTATATACATTTTTATTATATCATGATGCTAACAAATTAAAAAGTAGGCCGTTTCACAGAAATGGTGTTGAGAAATAATATAGAGCCTTTGACAGCTTTTCATTCAGTGTCTCTCGAATGTTCAAAAGAGGCCATATAATCAACATTTAGGGCACTTAAGACAGTTATTATTTTGTAGAGGTAGACATAAGAACTAAGACACTAGATTTGAAAAGTAAAATACACACACATTGAAAAAAGGAGAACAAAGTCACCTTTAGGTATTAATGTAGCAAAAGAAAAGTGAAAAAAGAAACACAAAGATTTGTGTCATTGTATAGTAGAAACTGATCTGATGCTTTTGTCATGTGGAGGTCAGCCAGGTGGATAAAGTTTAAAGCTAAACAATAAACACCTATCTTATAACTCTACTTTCAATTATTTTATAATGAATTTATTAAATAGCCTAAATAATAATTAATATCCTGATTCCTAACACTCTTATTTAATGTTTTCTTTCAATTTTATCCACCATTATGATGAGCACTTGAGAGGAGGGATGAACCAGTATAACACAATCTTTTACTTCTCAAAACTTAATCAACCACAACAATAACACAATGCAAGATCTAGCAATTAAGAACACAAGAAGAACACCCGATTAACGTAGAATCCCTTGTTGGAGAAAACCACGACAACATGTTGCTTATATATTGATCTTCTTCATAGGCACCAACCTACTTTTACAAGTCTTCTTTTGTAGGCACCAAGCCCCATAATAGAATTTGTAGGCACCAACCCACTGGAGACACCAATCCCCACAACTGAGCACCAACTCAAGAAGAGACACCAATCCCTTCTTTGACAGGCACCAACCTCCAAATTCTTCAAATGATGATATGGTCTTCACAAAAATTTGATTATAGATGCACTTTCTTTCACACCTCTTGATGATCTAACGGTTATCACACAAGTGCTCTCCTTCACAACTTGGTTTGTAGATGATGTAATTGCTTTCTTTTACAAGTTTTTTGATGATGATGCAACAACTTTCTCTCAAATAATGCTCTAATTTCACTTACAAATCTGATCACAACTTCTTCACATATATTTCTGCCTTAATTTCTGCTGTAGTAAACTCAGATTTGCCCATAAGAACTTTGTACATATGATCATAAACCCTCCATAAATCTGATCATAAACTCTTCATAAAAGCTGTCCATAATTGCTTCCCAAATCTGCATACATTTTTCTTTTATATCTGCAATATTCATTCATCTAGATCTGCAATATTCTTAATATATGTTTGGTCCAACTTTCTGCAATACTCTTCATATTCTCTTCTCTATATCTACTTCTAATCTGCTAATGTATAGAAGGATATATAATTGAAAATCTTGCTTCTCACACCTCTACTTTTCCTTGTTTTATACCTCATCCAACATGCACCTTCATCCAAAGGAGGTGACTCTCCCAAAAGGGGCGATCCTTCCAAGAGGAGTCGGCCCTTGTAAAAATATATATTTTTTATTTTCAAATTTAAATCCCCAAAATGGGGTGCACCAATAAGGAGGGTCAGCCTCTGCAAAAAAACAAATTTAAATTACTTTTTATTTGGTGTCTCCAAGATGGTGCTTAACAAGGCATGGGTCAGCCCATATATATTAAATATTTTATTTATTTTAATTTCAAATTCTTCAATGGGGCGCTTCACAGAATTTAATTTCAGATCTTCAAAATTTTAGCACCAACTTTAAATATTTAATTTAACCTTAACAATTGTCCTTAGAGGAGTCGGCCTTGATCTCTTGTCTTTATCATTGTTTTTATCCTTTCTTCGTACACTCCTCCATACTTTACAGATTCTGCCCTATGATGTCTTGGTGTGCCCTCTGTAAGAATTCTTCTATTTGCACTTCGATTGGGTCGATCTCTCCTTGTGGTAACCGTACGACCCCCTTCCTACACTAGATACACTTGTGTCGTACGAATGTTCCATATGGTTGTCGTGCAATGCCTTTGACTATCTATCATACGAACCTATTCCTCTCTCTTGCAAGTCGTATGGTGAACAGTACTTTGCTTCCTTGGCCATACACTCTTCGAAATTCTCTCTTGTTTTGCTATGATTTTAATGTGTTGCACTGACTTTATAATATACTTTATGTTTTTCCATTTCACCCTTTTTATGATCACCGCTTGAATTATTTTAATATTCTTTTTTAATTTTTTCACATTTTTCATTTTAATATTCTCTTCTGATTTTTTAATTTTTTGCTTTTTTCACTTTTTGACTTCTCTTTAATCTTTTTCTTTTTGTTCTTTTTATTCTTCTCCTCATTAGTTTTTCTTTTTTGACTTTTTCTTTCATCACCTCTTCTTACTTTTACTTCTAACACATACCGCCACTTATAGGAAAAAGGTGATCTTTTATAGCATTCTTCTTTGCAACATGGCCCGAGGTATTTTAAATCAAAAATCCAATCTACTAGAGGAGTGGGTCCCGTACCTTTATAGCTTTCGTCAATGTATCATCCGCCATACTACTGCTACCATGTAATGTTTTCTGCATCCACTATCGGCAGACCTGTTGGGTTTGCTATGATCCGCCATAGTTCATTTGAAGTCACCAGTGTAGAAGGCTTTGGATTATGTTCTTTGGTGTACTTGATTACCTCCTCGTTGTATCCGTCTGGTTGTGTAGCAATAAAAACATGTCTTTTGCCATTATTAAGGTTTTCAAGCATGGTCCTTCCTTTTCTAGATATTCATCCCATTCATCCTTGCCCTTGTCATCTTCATCCAAGTCGCCTTCATTCTAAACTACTCTTTCCTTTCTTTCCTTCTCGGCGTCTTCGTCAAGTTCAACGGGTAGGTACCCTCTTCGTTCTCCTTTGTAGGGTGCATGAAATTTAGAGTGGCCCCAGACACTTTTCCATAGTGCAGGTGTTCCAAACAGGGCATAGGCTAAATGTTTATGTGCCTGGGGGACTGTAATTCCCTCTACTTTTTTCTTGACAAGTCTTTCTTCTACTATTTTATCACCTCTTGGCACCGTCCAATCCTCTTCTACAAACTAGATTTTAGTTATTCCCCAATCCTTGTCATGTCCCCTTTTTTCTAAAAATAGTCTTTTTTCTAAAAATAGCAGTTTCTATTTTTAGTAAGGCTAATTATCCTAATATAATAAGTCAAGTCCTGCAGACAAATCGGGAAAATAATGTCCTTTATGGTGAAATATTTAAATTAGATTTTAGTGACAAATTATTAAATGGAGATTTAAATATTTGGAACCAAGTTGAGTGTGGCTTTTTGGAAAAAAGGCAAAATGGATTTTTTATTGGCTTGTGAAGTAGTGCAAGAAATGGAAATATTTTATTATTTCCCTCGGGTGCACTTGACTTTTGCTTTTATAGTGACTCTGATTAGTCTACAGGCATCACTTCACATAGAAGTTGCATTGGTGCTAAAAGATGGATTTTATGTGGATTTTTGTGATGTCCCCATCACAAAGGGGCATATGAGATAAGTATATGCTTAATATATTTATATTTTTAGATATACAATAACATGTTAGTAATATGCACAATAGATAGAATACTCATTTAGAAGAAGGCAATTTAAAATATCATTATAATTATAATTATCATTGATAACATTACAATTATAATAGTCAGAGATGAATATGTAAGTAGGATATCTTTACTTTGTTATAGTCGACCGTAGTCGGCCTTGGTCGTAGTTGGCCAATTGCTAATAAAACAATAGTTAGTGAGAATAATACATGTCATGTACTTTCGGGTAATCAAGTCCCGATTAATGTTAATGTTGTTATGAAACGTTGTATCAGTTGGTTATCTAACTACCGCCGAACGTTATATGTAGTCAATTGCTGTACTCGGGAAATAGTCGTGTGCCGATGGTTATATTGTGAAGCATTTGTTACTCTGTGATTGTACATGATTTTTCTGATAATGAATAAAGTTTCTGGCATTCAAACATGATATCTTTCTGGTTACTGTTTTATTCTATGTTCTGCACATGACTAGTTTGCCAGTAGTACGTAAGATTTGAATTACATTCCGTAGGCAAACATTTGGCGCCGTTGCCTGAACGGACTAGGGCATCACCTACCATGGCAGCGTAATGGGTCAACCGGCGGAAGAACCTATAAATGCTAATGAGGAACGGGAAGACCAATTGACGGAGGATCTTGTTAATCTGTGGAAGATATCGTTACGAGATCACGTACGAAGGGAATCCCAGATACGGGAGATCCCTAATGAAGTTATCTGGGATAGATTGGAAGTGAACGACGAGGTGAATCATCTCTTGAATCGTATGCCCCGATTACTGGCCCGTCATTCCATTATTCTGCAAGACCTCCGAGAAGAAGAAGATCGGGAACGCCAAAGACAACAAATACTACAATGCTACGAAGAACGAACTAAATGAGAAGAAGAAGAACGAGACACGAGTCGGAGACGTACATCCGGTAGCCAGCGATGATCGCCTGAACATATTTTAAATGCCCATACGGCCAAACAAAGACAAGAATCGAGTACCTGAAGGGCACGGGACTCAGGAAGAAAAGATTGGGCGATCACTCCGGCTGCAAGAACAAGAAAACCAGCGAAGAAGATTGCAGCAAGCCAGTAAGGAACTGGATGAGGATTTAATTGAAATAAATCAAAGCATTAAAAGAACATATGAAAACCTAACGAGAATAGACACATCCATTGGACGAGTGCACCAAAGTTTGACAGAAAACTCTTCGGCACCCCGTATATAGGAAGATATGATTCTGTTAAGAACGAAGATGAATTGAGCAATAGTATCAGACGATTTCGAGAGTTGTCCCTCTCGGACGACGAACGGCTTATGAGTGGAAGATCAGAGCTCAATACCCCAAGGCCAAAAGAGCATCAGAGGGCACCCCAAGATACTCACGGTGTTGCGGACGCTGACGGAGGACGTGGGAGTGACTCGTACGTGGCCAAGAGTGCAAGTGACGCACAAGGACGTAGCGAGGCAACCACCATTCTAATCGGGTCCAACACACAAGGAGGACAGTGGGCAAAGATGGCTCATCCGGACCGGCAAAAGCTGCCGAAGTTCATGGGGAATGGGTCTGAAGATCCCGTACGACATTGCAAGACATGTGAGACTATCTAGATAGCCAGCAGACAGGATGATCCTGACCAGTGGTTGAGAGCATTTCCGGCGACACTCCGAGACAGTGCCATCGACTGGTACTCTGAATTAGACCAAGCGTAGAGAGCCACATGGAGGGTCTTGAAGCAAAATTTCCAAGAGGAGTTCAAACTCCTACGAGACGATAGCGAGATCGTCACGGAGATATATAATACTAAACAGGGAAAGCACGAGGGCGTGCGGACCTACAATCGGCGATTGAAAGATTTGATAGGAAAGCTTGAGGCACAGCCGGCAGATGGCCTGAAGAAACGATGGTTTATTGAAGGGTTGATTCCCTCGCTTCGGTGGAAAATGAAAGTGGTACCGCCATCCTCGTACACCGAAGCATACAATCAGGCGATGGACATTGAAAGCGAGAACAGGACTTCCTCGAAGGGGAAGAAGAGGGATGATGAAGAGAGTGCAGAAGAAAGTGACGATGAATCGGCAACTGTACAAGCTCTTTGGTGGGATATGATGCGGATGATGAAAGAACTGAAGGCCGATAGGGAAGGATCCAAAGAGGCAAATGAATTATGGTGTACCGACTGCAAGACGGAAGGCCATACAAAGGCGAATTGCCCGAAAAAGTTGTTCTGTGACATCTGCCAAGTTATGGGACACTCCGTCAAGGAGTGCCCATACAACTTAAAAGCCAGAAGTGCACAAGTACTCTTCGTGCAGGGAGAACCGTCGACACCGCCGAACACACCACCAAAGCCCCAGTACAATAGCAATGCATCCCCTGGAGGTTACCGAAGCAATAGAAGTCCGAGAAACATGATACAGTACGATGCAAAAGGAAGGCCTATGATCCAATGCAGGAAGTGCAACGAATGGGGCCACTTCGCCAGGGACTGCCAGAACGGTCAAGGTTCGGGAGGGAGATTGTGTAAGTGGTGTGGACCAGGCGATCATGAAGATAACGAATGCCCGAAGCAAAAGGGTATCCATATGCTGGAAGTAGAAGAACAAGAGGTACTGGCGATCACCAGAGCACAAGCAAAAAAAGCCACTTACCCAGATCCATGTACGGAGAAACAAAGGATGAAGGAAGCAAAAACCGAAGTGGAACTGGCGATGGCGAAGGAAAACAAAGTACCTCTGGAGAAGCCAGGAACCTCTCGGCGGTCGGAGGCGGAAACCAACATCATACGGCAGGTACTGCAGACCACCATACCGATCAAAGTAACTGACCTTCTCCAGACTATGCCGCAGTTGGGACTGGCGATCACAAACGTCGTCGAGGATGGCAAGCAACCGCGATTGGAGGAACGAAGGAAAGAATTGATACCAGAACCGCCACCGTACGGTGAACAAACAATTGACCCGGTATTGCTCACAGCGAACATCGGGAAGATGCCAGCGGTCGTGCATATGGAAATCAGAGGGAATATCTTGACAAATACTATCATCGATGGAGGATCAGGAGTCAACGTACTACCCGAAGACACATGGAAGAGTCTTGGGAAGCCTACACTCTGGCCGCCGACATTCCAACTAGTTGGCGCTGATCAACATGGTATCAAGCCGTTGGGAACGTTGATGGCACAGAAGGTGACGATCGGGACACAACAGTTTTTGCTAAATTTTGTCGTCATCCCATTACAGAGGAAAGCGTACGATGCACTACTTGGGAGAGGATGGCTGATAGCGGCGAAGGCAAATCATAATTGGAAGAGGAACACACTCTCGATCGAGAACAATGGGGGGAAGTATGTCATCGACTTGAAGAACCAGGCCGTGAGCGAAGAATTGGCTTCCTCCGGATCTGAATCGGATGGAGGTGAATCGGTTATGGACGAAGGAAGGAAAGCTATGGAACCAAACATCGAAGGCGTACTTGAACTCGAGAGTTGTTCGGAGGACGAGACAAGCTCGCTGAATGGCTTATTTCATTGGCAGATGGAAGACTATGAAGTGTTCCACAGAGAGTGCAACATGCTACAAATCGGGGAAATCAAGGAAGAAGAGGGAAGGCCCAGCCAAAAACTTCCGGCCGAGTATGGAGAGTACAAAGGAAGAGTCTCAAAACTGGACGATACGCCAGTCCACAAGTTTGAATAGGTACGAGATGAAAAAATTGTGGAGTTAAAAAATGAAAAGTATGAAAAAATTAAAAAATTAGAAAAAAAGAAAAGAGATGAAGAAAGGAAAAATGGAAAAGAGAGAGGGGATGAGAGAGAAAATGAACGACATAAGGAAAAATTAAAAATTATCAAAGGAGTGAAATGGGGAAAAATAGAGAGAATTAAAAAATTGAAGGGGAGAGATAAAAGAAATTTGAAGGGAGACAAAGGTGAGTTATATAAAAAAGTACAAAGCAATATTCTCATCAACCATATAATATGGCGTACGGCCAAGCTCAGGAAGGCAAAGGCTAAAGGAGAGAGATTTGACAGGACTTCACCGGCCAAATCAATGGCATGAAGGAAGGACGAAGCAAAGGGAAGAAGTGTGATGTCCCCATCCTAGTCAGCGCAGCTGGTTATGTGGTTAGCCTATTATTTCGATCCTCGTAGGCTGACAGATGTGTGCAGAGGATCTTCTGAGGCAGTTACTCAGTGTTTTGTAGCTTCAGTATTGCAGTTGTTTTAGGTTGGGCCTTCGCAGAATCATTTAGAGTGGTTTTTCAGAGACTTTCTATTTTTAGAAAGTAGGGCAGGTGGAAGCTGCTATTTTTGGCAGGGCACCTGGTTCAGCTGGTCAGCTCAAAGTCGACCCAGTTCTTCAGTTTGATGGTCAAATGGAGAAATAAGGAGTATTTAATGATTATTGAATATTTAATATTTTGACTTTATATTAAAGTCACTTTATTAATATATTTAAATACTAATAATTAAATGGTATATTATAAAGTATTTTTAATACTTTATAATAAAGTGATATATTTGACATAATGAATAAATATTATTCATTTATGAGACGTCATTTAATTATTTATAATTTCTCCTAAGTCTAAAAGGCGAATTTAATCATTTCATTAAATGATTTATTAAAAAGAGCTATTGGGTCGAATTTTTCAAGAGGGATATATATTCACAGGAAAGACAAATCGAACCATTATGATATGTTATTCAAATTTGTCTTGTATTTCCTCTGAGCATTGGAGTTTGCAAAACCTAGGGTTTCAGCAGACGAATAGATTTTGGAGAACGATACCTCTTCAGAGTTTGGCATACTGAGACTGTGCAATACCAGTTGAAGATTGTCTCTTGGTGACTTCACACAAAGGTTACAGATCGAGCTTATTGATTGATTCATTCAGGGTTTAGCAAAGTATTTCATCAGTTCATAGGGGCGACCTTTCAAAGGTTACTATCTCAGAGATCTGGCATCTTTATTTGGGCCGTACCATATTCTTATTTGCTGCTGCAGCAGGGCCGTACATTTCTGTACCTGTAGGCCGTACCTCTCTCTCAGGAAGAAACGCATTCATTAATCATTCTTTGGCAGAGGGTTTCAGTGCGCCTTGGATATCTAGAGGCTTTGCAACGATTACAGAGTCCAGAGGGTCATCCATTCATTCAGCCGTACTATTTCATTTGTCTTCTAGCGCCTGCAAGAAGAAAATCAGGTTCATACATAATAAATTTGTATTTCATTCATATATTATTATTTACCATTGTAAATGCTCTGGAAGTGAAATAAAATGATGCGCCTACCTTCTCTGAACATTTTCAAAGCTTATTTAGAGATTATTTATTTATTATGAATTTATTAGCAATTTAGAGAGAAATCGCAGCTTTTCATGTTAATGCAAAAAACCACAAAAAAATTCAAAATACACAAAACTCTCAAAAATCGCCATATTCAGTCAAGGGTTTGGGTTGAGAATCACCTGGATTCTTACAGTGGTATCAGAGCACAGATTTCCTGCCATCCTGTGCTTTTTCAGTTGCTTTTTCAGAATACAGTGTGCTTTTTGGTTGCTTTTTCATGAGCAGAGATACTATTCACTATATTAAAGGTGTAGGGACAGGCAGAGCCGAGGATTGGACAGGTCCACCGATTCCTGAAGGTGAGACAGTGTCAGGAGTTCTTGGTATTCACAGATCTAGTTCAAACAACAACGAGAACAGTGTTGCAACCCTAATGGCAGACCGTGAGATTCCTACAGAGACAGTTAGGGATTCAGGGAAAGCACATGCAGAGGGCGACATTACCGATGAGGAGTTCAGACGCAGGCATGATAACATGATGGATATGATGTCCCAGTTGATGGGCACTATCAGACAGTATACGCCCACACAGCCACATTATATACAGATTGGACAGACGAGCGGGACTACACCAGTAGATCAGCCTTTGGCATCAGTACCGCGACAGCCGTCACCGATCTATCAGGAGCGTAGGCCTGGACAACCTACATTCTTACCTAGAGAGACTCCACCTCCGACTCTGGGGGCAGAGCAGCATGGGCAGCATCAAGAGTTTCAGCCACATAATGGCATGTCAGTAGCAGATGTGACGAGGTTTCATGGTGAGTACCTATCATTGGCACCTGAGATCAGGCAGGCATTATCATTTCATGAGTTTATGGATGTTCATAAACCTAGAGGAGGAGGCAGATTTGACCGTAGACCCCCTCAGCATCAGCAGCCGCAGCCACAGGTGAACAGGGATTTGCAGTATGCTGTTAGCAAGATCACCTTGCCATATTTTGATGGGTCTGATAAGACATCAGCGAGGTCTTGGGTCCAGAAATTGGACAACTATATATCATTGAGGCCTATGCAGGAGGACGAGGCCATTAAGTTTGCTACTTTGCATCTTGATGGAATAGCGCATGATTGGTGGCATCACGACATGTATACACTTGGCCATCATGCAGTCAATACTTACCAGGAGTTCACCAGCAGGCTCATAGAGCGCTTTGATAAGAAGGATCCGGAACTTTATTTCAGAGAGCTAGCTCAGCTCAGGCAGACAGGTAGTTTGGATTCTTATATTGGTGAGTTTCAGAGAGTTGCAGTCATGGTGACTGGTATTTCAGAACGAAGACTCATTATACTCTTCGTTGAGGGTTTGACAGAACCTATGAGAGGTTGGGTAAAGGCTTTTGACCCTCCTACCCTTCAGGAGGCCATGAGGAAGGCACGAAACATGGAGCTTGCAGCACCTCGCAGCAAGTTCAATTCAGGTCCAACACCCTACACAAGGCCTAATAGGTCTTTTGACAGAAATAAGCCCTTTGACAGAAGGAAGGATCAACCGGATCCTAAGAAACAGAATGCACCACCCTTTGACAGAGAAACACTGAACGAATTGCGGAAGAAAAAGTTGTGTTTCTGGTGCAAGGCACCCTACAATGAAAAACATATATGCCCACTTCGTCCCAAGGTCAAAAACAATCATATGGAATGGTTTTATGAAGGCGAAGAGCAATCTGATCTGTCAGACCAGCAAGCTGATTCCGAGCATTCAGATGATGACAGGTCCGAAAATGAGGGTGAAAACGAAGGTGGAAGGAAGGTACAGGAAGCCCATTTGACTAGCCTTTAGAGAGATGGGTCGTTTAGACTTCGCGGGCTCCTAGCAGGTCAGAAGGTGATTACCTTACTGGATACGGGTGCTACACATAATTTCATTGATGCACGATTGGTGGAGAGACGTGGCATTCAGACAGAGCCATTTGAGGGTATTCGAGTCAAGGTGGCTGATGGGTACACTCTCAGATGTGACCGAAAGATTACTGATCTTCCAATGCGACTGAACAACTATGAATTCAAGACTGAATTCTATGTTGTCAACATGGGAGATACTGATGTGGTGTTAGGGATGGCATGGTTGCACGATTTGGGTGAGTTCACACTCAATTTGCGTGACATGGAGATGAAGTTCAAGGTTGATGGGAGACCTCATGTCATCAAGGCTATTAGAGACAGTAATCTGAGGATGGTTTCATTTAGACGGATGGAGAGACTCATTCGTCATGACATGGTTGACTGGGTGGCAGAGTGCATGTTGATGCCAGCCCAGCAGGAGCAGCAGAAGGGTGAGTACCACCCTGACATTCAGATCTTGAGGACTAAACACTCCAAAGTGTTTAGTGACATTCCACCTGGTAGACCTCCAGACAGAGGCACGAAGCATATCATTGAGTTGGAGGAGGGCACAAAGCCCGTTATGATCACTCCCTACAGACATCCGAAACGACTCAAGGATGAGATAGAGAAGACCATCAACGAGTTGTTAGCTATGGGGCATATTAGACCTAGCAAGTCACCTTTTGCTTCATCGGTTGTATTGGTGAAGAAGAAGGATGGATCACTTCGGATGTGCATAGACGACAGACAACTCAACAAAAGGACAATTAAGAATAGGTACCCCATACCACGCATCGATGAGTTGATTGATGAGTTACACGGTGCTATCTTCTTCATGAAGATTGATTTGAGGTCCGGGTACCACCAGATTCAGATGAGGGAGCAGGATATTGAGAAAACCGCCTTCAGATGTCATTGCGGTCACTTCGAGTTCTTGGTTATGCCCTTTGGTTTAACCAATGCACCTGCCACCTTTCAGGCGACTATGAACAGGGTTTTCAGTTCACAGTTGAGGAGATTTGTATTGGTCTTCTTCGACGACATTCTGGTTTATAGCAGGTCATGGGAGGAGCATCTAGCTCACTTAGATGCAGTTTTGGGTATCTTGGCAGATGAATCTTTCTATGCTAAGGAATCCAAGTGTGAGCTCGGTATGGAGGAGTTGTTATATTTGGGGCACATCATCAGTGCCAAGGGAGTGAGTATGGACCCTGAAAAGGTCCGAGCTATAGTTGAGTGGCCGGTACCTAGAGAACCTTACGCAGCTCAGAGGCTTCATCGGGTTGTGTGCTTTCTACAGGAGATTTGTTAGTGGGTTCTCACGTCACGCCGCACCCCTTACTGACTTGACAAAGAAGGGGGCTTTTACTTGGTCACCGCAGGCGCAGGAGTGCTTTGACAGGTTTAAGGTGATCATGACTTCATGTCCAGTGCTAGCATTGCCTGACTTTACGAAGTCATTTGATTTATTCTGTGATGCTTCAGGAGAGGGCATTGGTGCCGTTTTGATGCAGGAGCGACATCCTATTGCTTTCGAGAGCAGGAAGCTTAGGGGTCCTGAGAGATTCTACAGTATTTACGACAAGGAGATGTTAGCCATTATGCATGCTTTGGCTAAGTTCAGTACGTGGTAGGCAGAAATTCAATGTCCGCATCGCACTATACTAGCCTGAAACACTTCCTGCAGCGAGACTTGAATGAGAGGCAGCAAAAATGGGTCAAGAACTGCAGTCATATGACTTTGATATCACCTTCATTAAGGGGAAGCAGAACGTTGTAGCTGACGCCTTGTCTCGCAGACCTCACCGAATGCCCTGGCACAGATCACAGAGGATTGGAGGCATCGGATTATTGCTGAGTATGCTAAGAACCCATGGGCTTCTAGCATTGTTGACAGGACAGAGCAGGATGATAGGTATACTGTTGTAGATGACTTGATCATTTACAAGGGGCGGATTTTTCTGATTCCTGACTCAGAGGTGAGGGTTACAGTTTTGAGAGCCTTTCATGATCTTCCTATGGCGGGCCATCCCGGGTACTATAAGACATATAAAATGATTCGGGAACAGTTTACTTGGAAAGGGCTGAAAACTGATGTGTTACAGTATGTCCGAGAGTGTTTTGTTTGCCAGCAGAACAAGCAGGAGCACACATATCCTGCTGGATTGCTCCAGCCACTTCCGATACCTGATAGGAAGTGGGAGTGTTTATCGATGGATTTTATCACGGGCTTACCGAAAGCCCAAGGTAAAGATTGCATCTACGTAGTGGTTGATCGGTTGACTAAATATGCGCACTTTTTCCCGATTACTACTACCTTCACAGCATCGCAGACTGCAGTTATTTTTCAGAGAGGTATTCCGGCTGCATGGGTTGCCTCGGATAGTCACGATAGAGACAGTCGGTTCATGAGCAACTTTTGGCAGGAGTTGTTCAGGCTTTGTGGGACCGAACTGACACCGAGTACCAGCTACCATCCGCAGACAGATGGGCAGACAAAGATTGTCAATAAGTGGGTAGAAGGTTATTTGCGTAATTATATAGCTGGACAGCAGAGAGATTGGGTGAGGTGGATCTATCTATGCGAGTATTGTTATAAATCAACTCACCACATGACGATACAAATGACACCCTTTATGGCTTTGTATGGGTATGAGGCGCCCAACCTTTTGGATTTGATATTGAGCGATAGCAGAGTACCGAGTGCAGGGGATATGATGCAGAGTCAGCAAGACATTTTGAGGTCTCTCCGAGACAATATCCAGCGGGCACAGAATCAGCAGAAGCAGTATGCTGATCAGAAGAGGGTTGAGCGTACTTTTGATGTGGGTGCTATGGTGTACCTTATGTTGCAGCCGTATCGTCAGTCTACTCTGCGGAAGAGTGGGGCAGAGAAGCTGAAGCCTCGCTACTATGGTCCATTTCATGTTGTCAGACGAGTGGGCGAGGTTGCTTATGAGTTGGACTTGCCAGCTGATAGCAAGGTCCATAATGTGTTTCACGCTCTGAAAAAGGCATTGGGTCGATGTGATACCCTCTCCAGTTTTGCCACCCCTTGATGACGAAGGGAAATTGATATCGGTACCTGAGGCCATCCTTGAGATGAGAGAGAGACACCTTAGGAGGCGGGTGATTAGGGAATATCTGATCAAGTGGAGAGATTTGCCAGTTGAGGATGCTACATGGGAGTCGAGGAGATTTTACAGCATCCAGAGTTGAGATTGCTTGAGGAAAGCAATTTCGGGAGGGCGGACCGGATGTCCCCATCCTAGTCACGCATCGGGTTATGTGGTTAGCCTATTATTTCATCCTCGAGGTCGACATGTGTGCATGATCTTGGTGCTTACTCGTTTTGTAGCTTCACAGCTTGTTTCGTGGGCCTCAACCTCGTAGTGGTTTTTTCAGAGACTTTATTTTTAGAAAGTAGGGCAGGGAAGCTGCTATTTTTGGCAGGGTTCACCTGGTCAGCTGGAGTCACTCAGTTCTTCAGTTTGATGGTCAGATGGAGAAATAAGGAGTATTTAATGATTATTGAATATTTAATATTTTGACTTTATATTAAAGTCACTTTATTAATATATTTAAATATTAATAATTAAATGGTATATTATAAAGTATTTTTAATACTTTATAATAAAGTGATATATTTGACATAATGAATAAATATTATTCATTTATGAGACGTCATTTAATTATTTATAAATTCTCCTAAGTCTAAAAGGCGAATTTAATCATTTCATTAAATGATTTATTAAAAAGAGCTATTGGGTCGAATTTTTCAAAAGGGATATATATTCACAAGAAAGACAAATCGAACCATTATGATATGTTATTCAAATTTGTCTTGTATTTGCTCTGAGCATTGGAGTTTGCAAAACCTAGGGTTTCAGCAGACGAATAGATTCTGGAGAACGATACCTCTTCAGAGTTTGGCATACTGAGACTGTGCAATACCAGTTGAAGATTGTCTCTTGGTGACTTCACACAGAGGTTACAGATCGAGCTTATTGATTGATTCATTCAGGGTTTAGCAGAGTATTTCATCAGTTCACAGGGGCGACCTTTCAGAGGTTACTATCTCAGAGATCTGGCATCTTTATTTGGGCCGTACCATATTCTTATTTGCTGCTGCAGTAGGGCCGTACATTTCTGTACCTGTAGGCCGTACCTCTCTCTCAGGAAGAAACACATTCATTAATCATTCTTTGGCTTGATTGTGGAACGCCTCCATCAATCGTCTTTGTTGATCTTTGGTGACGCATAGTAGGAAGGTTCCATCAAGCCCACGCTTGTAAAGAACATTTCCTCCAAGCACATAACCTTGTGCTTGTAATTTTAAAGTTCTTCTCTGCTGCTTATCCAAGTGTGTCGGACATTCCCCATAGGTTAGGTAGTACCACAATTCTGTGTACCACTCTTGAGCAGATTCAACTAGTAAGACCATTGGGAGGTCTTCTTCCATTTCTGTTCCTGAGATTCCATCTTTAGCTTGATGCTTCAAATCACCATCTTCTGCCAGGAGTTGACATAGACCTCTCCTGCGAACAAGCTTGGTAGGCTTGATGTCCAAGTCGTATTCTTGAACTCTTGCAATCCAGTTGCCTCTTTTGGTGCCCATTTCTTGTTGAGTAAGGACACTCTTGACCGCGGGGTCTGTAACATACACAGTGGTGTGAGAGTTTAGGATGTAGAATCTGAAATTCTTAACAGCCCTCACAACGGCATATGCGTTTTTCTCTATTTGGGAGTACCGAGATTCACTATTCTTGAAGCTGCTGCTCATGAAAGCGATAGGTGACTCAGTCTCTTCGTTCAACTTCTGAGTCAGTATGGCGGAGAGAGTATGTTCCGACGCGTAACAATAAAGAATAAATTCTTTATTAAAATCAGGTCGAACCAACACTGGTGCTTTACTGATGGCCTCTTTTATTTTCTCGAACGCCTTCCTTCCTTCATCGGTCCATTTGAAAACGGTCGTTTTCTTCATCATTGCCGAGATGTCTTTGGTCAGCTCCGAGAAGTCAGGTACAAATCTCCGTATAAATTTGACTTTGCCGAAGAAAGAATGTACCCCAGTTTTATTGGTAGGGAGAGCCAGGTCCTTGATTGCATCTACCCGATTAGGATCTATCCTAGTCCCTTCTTTAGAGATGATGTGACCAAGCAATTTGCCTTCTGTCACTGCGAAGATAGACTTCTTCGGATTCAGTGATATGTGATGGGACCTGCATCTCTCAAACACTTTCACTAAGTGTTGAAAATGATCTTGCCGCTTTTTTGAGAAAGCGGTAAGGTTGTCAAGATAGACGACAATCAATTTGTCCTTTAAGTCGCCAAACGCCAAGTCCATGGCTCGCTGAAAAGTAGCACCGGCATTGATGAGGCCGAAGGGCATCCTCTCGTAGGCGAACGTTCCCCATGGAGTGGTGAACGCTGTCTTGAGTTGATCCTCTTCAGCTACTGCAATCTGGTTGTATCCCGAAAATCCGTCAAGTAATGACAGCATCTCCGAACCGGTTACTGTTTGCAATGTATGTTCCATGATGGGCAAAGGATAATTATCCTTTAGTGACGACTGGTTCAGGTTCCTGAAGTCTACACAAATCCGGATTTCTCCGCTCTTCTTGCGTACAGGAACGATATTGGACACCTAGGTGGAATAGTGGATCGGGTATATGATCTCGGCATCCACCATCTTTTTCACCTCCACGTAGATTGTATCTTGGATACGCGGGTTGTAGTGTCTCTGCTTCTGCTTGAAAGGCTTGATGTCAGACTTTAGTGGAATTGTATGGGACAATTCCTTTGGCTTGAATGCTTTCAGCTCTTCATAGGACCATGCAAAGACGTCTCGGTATTGCTTGAATAGAGAGATGAAATTGTCGCTTTCTTCCGCAGTGCAACATTTGCCTAGGTTGACGAGCCGAGGCCTATCTTCCGTACCAATGTTGACTTGTTGGTAGTCGGCTGACGTCTTGTCATTAGAATTCCTTTGATCCTGAACACGTCTGTCGTGTCTGTCAAATATATCCTCCAAGGATACTAGACCCTTGGGGATATTATTGCCTTTTAATTGGATGATGCCAGATTCTGTGACTTTGGAATCTTCCGTCATATATTCCTTGGAGGGAGAAGCACTACCTTCAAAGAATAATTCTTGATAATTGTCCTCCATGCGAAGGAACTCTTGAATATCAGCATCATTAGTAAAGACCTGCCAATTGTCGCAGTTGTCGGGGATGGCTGGCCGGTAGATGAGCTCAATAGCGAAGACATTCTGACGAAAATCAGAATGGGGCATGAAAAGAGCTGCTGATACCGCAAGGGAATCCGCTCTGCTATTCCGCTCACGTGGTATGTATTCAATGTTGAATGCTTCGAACCAGTCGATCGCATTCCACACCCTTTGTCGATAAGAAGAAAGACGACTCTTTCTTACTTGATACAGCCCTCTGACCTGTTGAACGATGAGCTCTGCATCACCTTCGACTTGAAGGTATTTTATACCCATATCTCTTGCATTTTTGAGGCCAAGTATGAGCACCTCGTATTCTGCAGTATTGTTTGTGTTATCAAACTGCAAGCGATAAGCAAATGGGTACAGTGTTCCTTTGGGAGAGGTAATGACAACTCCTGCTCCCGAACTTGCTGTTGAGCAACTGCCGTCGAATTGCATATTCCACATTCTTGAATCTTCATTCAATGTTCGCGTGGTAAGTGCAAGATTTTCATCTTCTTCAGTTACTTCTGACAGCATGGCATACGTGCCAGGACCCGTGCTCTGATGTAGCACTTGTGCTTGTGGGTCTTGAGATTTCACCACCGTGAATGTTGACTTAGCCTCAGGTTCCAACTTGAAAGTGCCCTTTTTCAATGGGATTGTTGCGTACGACCAATCCAGTTGAATCTCGCCTCCGAGATCCTTGCAGAAGCTTCTGCTCAGGAGCATTCCATAACTGATTGGGATATTAGCTCTGAGAATGGTCATCATGATCTTTTCTGGGCAGGATGCGAGTCTTACTTGAACATCCTTCAGCTGACCTACCAATGGCACGGGTTTTGATTCAAGTGAATAACACTTTTCTTTTGTTTCCGTGCATGATAGTCCCAGAGCTTTCATGATTTGTAAAGGCATGACGTTGTCAGATGCCCCTGAATCAATTATACAATTGCTAAGCTTATATCCTCCCATATACAAAGATATGTAGAAAGGTTTTGGCTTTACTCCCGCCGGTACGGAAGATGCTAGCAATGTAGGCTGTATGACGATTGGCTTCTGAATCACCTTGAGAATCCGATCCATTTGATCGGGATGATCCTGGAGATACTCCAGCTGTGAAATTTGTACCTTCGTCTTCATCATGGATGTCACTATGTCAAAACCCGTCGAAGACGGTTCTTGAGAAACTGGTGTGACGAACTCGTGTAGACTTGGGATTAGAAGTGGAAGCTTCTTTTCCCTTTTCATTGGACTGCCGTCTTTCGTCTTCTTCTTTCTGTGCTTTGAAATGCTGAGCACGTGTAAACACGGGTGTTGATAGGTTCTCGTGATTGACAGCAAGATTGTACTGACGGTAGTCTTCTTCTTCTTGATTTACGGGTTCGCTATGAAAGTATCCCATTGCGGAGTCGCCATCGAAATCGTCCATTTGAGGTGGAGCAACGTTCGAATTTGAAGGTATTGTATTGGAGCTTGGAACTGCATCTCCGGCATATCCCATTATTTGGTTCATTCTTTGATTCTCAGGGCATGAAAACCCAGTGTGTTCGTCTGAATCATGGAAACAACAAAACACGTTGGATTTCTCAGGTTCGGCTTGTCTAGGCGGTCCCGAAAACTTCGGCTTGAAGTTGTTAAATGGTTGAAAATTATTTTTCTTCAGCTGATAAGGCTGTTGAGGCTGATACTGTTGTTGAGGCTGGTACTGCTGTTGAGGCTGGTACTGCTGTTGTTGATATGGTGGTGGTGTGGGCATTGCTTGCTGCCCTTGGTTGGGTGACTGTCTTTTGAGGATGGTCACCTCGTTTGCTACCTTCTGTAGCAATGGATCTGCTGATGCTTGGACCAGCGGTCTGATGGCATCATTCTTCATCTTCCCCGTAGTGATCATGTGATCCTCAAGCTCGATAGCCTTCTCTTGAGCTACCAGCAAGTCTTCTTCATGACTGCCTTTTATGAAAAAGGCTATCTCTGAGGGTAGAGCGTTAATGAAGTTGCTCATCAGGATCTCGTTGGATGGATTCATTGTGTGGGAAAGTCATGTAACAAGACGGTTAAACCTTGCTACGAACTCCCTCATCGGTTCTATGGACTCCATCTTTGAGTTAGATAAATGGGCAAACAGTTGATGACTGTCTTCAGCAGGTCTGAATCTGGCCAAAAACTTTTCGCTCATGTCTTCCCAGTTTGTGATAATCCCTGGTTGCAAATGATTGAACCAGTCAGCTGCATTTGCTTCAAGAGTTTCGACAAAGAGTCGAACGGCGATATCTTCATGTGGCACAGAGAGAACGGAACAGGCCGCTGTGAATGCTGAGAGATGTTCATCGGGATGTCTAGTCCCGTCGCCATGGAATCTTGGGAAATGCTTCTGTGATCCCTTGGGAAGTTCATGATTGCCTTGCAAGGCCAATGGACCTATGTTGTTACCCCATGGAAGTGGGGCAGCACGTCTGGCAACAACTCTTGCATTTCGGCCATTGCCGAAAAGATTGTTGATGTAGTGGCCATTGCCATTGTTGCCATTGCCATTGCCGTTATTACGGCCATTGCCGTTATGAATGTTAACGTTGTCGGCCATTGCTTGAGCAGGAGGTTCTTGCTGTGGTTCTTCTAGAAATTGCTCTCGAACCTCTTGAAATATCTGCTCTGTGTCGGATGCTTCTCCGACTTCTTCTTGGAAAAGAGGATTGGTCCTCCTTGTATACACTTGGTAAGCCAGGATGTTTACTGCCATGCAGGTGGTGGTAATACTGGTCTCTCGGCTGCTAGATCAGCCTTTCTTTCTTCCTGGTCCAGAGTAATGGCTGCGGCTCTCCACTGAGCTGGTGATGTATTCTTCTCGAAGATGAAGATCCGCAAGCTGCTGATGATATCCGATTGCTCTCCTTCAATGTATGTAAGATCTGGTTGGAGAGTTGCTGGAACAAGATCAGGTTGCTCTACTGGTGCCCAAGGACGCCAAATAGTCATTCCCGTGACATAAAAGCGTTTAGCTTTTCTTGAAGTTTGATGCCTCGTTGCCCCACGGTGGGCGCCAGAAAACTGTTGGCGTTTAAATTAGCACCTCTGGAGTGCTGATTGTAAACGTTCAGCTATTTCAAATGTTTTGCAACACTTCTTCGTTATTTAAAGAGGAGAAGTCCCTCTCTGCTGGGAGCAATGCGTAGGGAAGGGAAATGTAACTAAAGTTCCTATCTTTTTATGCTTCAGCGGGGACACAAGGGTGCACAAACACAATGCGCCGTAGCTAAGCTTTTCTCTGGTTTCTGCAGATCTCAACTACGACTAACTAGCTTCTATCTATCCAATACCTTCAAGATAAACAGAGCATGAGGGTAAAGGAGCGGGAATGGATTGGTTGGATCACCTGAATTCGCCGTCTCCGAGAATATGACCGAGGCTCTGAACTCTCGGGTATATGGGATAAGGTTGGTACAAGCAAACGCTCTATACGGTAAACTAGATCTGAGACCTGCCAAGGAGGAGGGACTCCTATCCGAGGTATGGGCTAGGAAATAGTTCACGAGAAACAACAGATTCACGATGCCTTGGCCACGAGCTTGCTAAGGAGGAGGGACTCCTATCCGAAGTATAGCTTGGAAGTCAACACATTAAACAACATCAAACGATAACTGTCAATAACAAATATCCAAGGAGGAGGGACTCCTATCCGAGGAGGGAAATGAGACAACAAGTTATTAGACACAAGACGTAGACATAACTCAAATAAGATGATCAAAATGCAAGCGCCTTCTGATATTCTTCTTCAATGCTTCATCAACGAATTACAAAGGTTGGGAAAGCAAAGGCACGAAATCATGCACAATTACAATCGTCCAACGAACTCTCATCCAAGAGTGAACAAATATCCGCTTTCAAAGCGTTGGCAACAATGGCGCAGCAATTTTGCATAGCAAGTAAAAGTTAAACAAATAATGAGCCCAAGGCTCTTATTTATAGAACTCAAAGGAGTGGGCAACCCCAAAATCTCCTTGAGTTAACAATGAGTTCTTGCCAATCAATTAGCAAGATTTATTCCTAAAAGGGGGAACAAGCAGTTAACTGGAAAACTACTTCAGTTAACTGAAAGTAAACAAAGAGTCAACTGGAAACTACTTCAGTTGACTGAAAGTAAACAAAAGGTGAACTTTAATGTAAGTATCCCTCCAAAATAGACATCCACATTTAGTGGAGATCTAAGATCCACAAATCATGGAAGCCAATTAGACATCCTTAATCAGTGGGATCTGACAATGCATGATTTAAGGAAAGTGGAGTTAAACTTGGAAAGGGACATCAAGTTAACTTCAACTACATTTAATGCCTTCTTAAGTTGACTTGGAAAGAGGCATCAAGTCAACTTTAAGTATCATAAATGCCAATTGGAAGGTAGGACGTCCTTCCTAGGTGTCTTTTTACACTTCACCATTTCGGGTCAACAGCTCCTTGATCTGTGTTGACTTCTTCCGTTTTCGGATAGTCAATGCTTTGAGGACACGACATCTCTTCTTGCGCAAGCTATTGCTCTTGGTAACTTTTGGCGGCTCCATGCTTGGAATGACCTCTTCGCAGCTGGCAAGCCAAGGTGCTTACTGCCACGCGGGAGATGGTAAAACTGGTCTTTCTGCTACAAGATCAGCCTTTCTTTCTTCTTCGTCCAGAGTAATTGCTGCGGCTCTCCATTGAGCGGGAGATGTATTCTTTTCAAAGATAAAGATCCGCAGACTGCTAATGATGCCCGTTTGCTCTCCAGCAATGTGTGTAAGATCTGGTTGGAGAGTTGCTGGTGCAAGGTCTGGTTGTTCAATTGGAGCCCAAGGACGCCAAATTGTCATTCTATGAAGAACTCGCCTGTTGACTGTAAACACGGATGTGTCCAGACAACTTCTGAAAAACCCCTGAAAATAGCGCCCTGCCGAGAAGTATTTTTCCAGAAAAAATTGGCACATGGGTTTTGTTCGTGCTTCAATGTCAACAAAAATTTTGATTCTGAAACTTTTTCGGAAAAACCCCCAAAATAGGGCAGCAAGTTTGCTGATTTTGGAAAATTTGTCGAGATGGGTTTCTCCGGAAAATGATGCTGAATCTACCCAGTTGATCTGATTTGATGTAGCCTGTTGCTTTTTCTGTCAAATGCAAGAAAACCTAAGACCAGAAGAGAGGAAGTAGACAGAAGATGGATTGGAAGTTTTATCTGATTCTCTGAAAAAATCTATCTCTGGGTCCAATCCTCAAAATAGTAATCCTCTTCTGCTTCAGATCTGCAAGAAAAATTGAAGAACGGATGAAAACCTTCTTCAGATCTATCAATGGCGTCTTTGAGAGCTTGTGGCTGTTCTTGATCTTTTATCCTGCAATGAAATAATGAAATGGGACGCCTTCACCTTGAGTATATATGTTTAAGCCTCAGATCCACAAACTTGGGGACCTAACACAAGCTCAAAAGGTGATTTTGGCTTGATCTAAAGTTAAAAAGGTGATTTCCACTGATCGTGGAGCGTTTTAGCCAACTTTAACTCAAAAGCTCTTGACTTTAGTCAACAAATTGACCCTTGACTTCTTCAAGGCGTCCCTTTTGATTTTTGCAAGTTTTTTAAGTATTTTCTCTCCTGAAAGTCCTCTGTTTGATCTTGAATCTAGCGTTATCTGTTGATCCTGAGATGTTGCGAACACGTTCACTGCGAAGCTGGATCCAAACTGAAGAGAAGTGCCTGGGAGAGATGATGATGAAAAGCTGAGTTTAGGGCTTCAACAGAATGGGCGCCTTTCCCAAGAAAAGGCGCTTTTGCTAATGCCTTAGTGAATTTTTGATCTTCGTTCTTCAGCCTTTTGAAATGACCTCTTGTGCTTTGATCTGGATTTCTCGTTGATCGAAGGGTCAGATGATTTCGCTTGATGTCTCATCAGGTACCCAGCTCTGTTTTGCCAAAAATGACTGACTTCGGAAAACTTGGATCTCAATTTAGGGTTCCTTTATTCAAGGGGGCGCCTCCTTGAAAAGGGCACTTTTACCTTTTGGGCTGATTATCTTCATCTGAAAAGTTGCCTACTTTGGTCTGGATTATCCGTTGAATGCTCTGTCAGATGTTGATGCTTGCAGTTGCGTTTCCGAGATCCACTTGGGCTGAGAAGGTTATCCTGGGAAGCCTTTTGTCATTTATCAGCATCTAGAGGTCAAGAAAGAAGGGCGCCTTTCTTTTGGAAAGGCTCTTTTTCCTTAGAACTTTGCCGTTAACTGTGGTTTCCTGACATTTCCTCAACTGCCTCTTTTTGCTTTATCAGCAGCTGCTTGTGATCTATTCATCGGATGATCTAGATGTTTGTTTCACTGTTGAGCCAGCAATCAAACGTCAAGAATGACTGCTTTGGATGATCTTACTGACTGCATTTGACCCTCAAAGATCATGGGCGCCCCTGCTTGAAAAAGGCTCTTTTCAGCTTTTTGAGTTTTCTCCTTTGTAACGTTTCCAGAGTTAGTCAAATTTTGACCTTTTTCACTTTCAGGAATCTCCTTCATCAAACAGCATCATTTTTGACCTTTTCCGCCATGGTTGTGTCGTTGAAGCTTTTGAAGCTTAGCTTTCAGCACCTGGTACTGGCCAATCTGCCATTAATGGCTACAGAGGTTCTAACTTTGTTCCTGAAAAATAGAAATAGACCCACCAGAGTAAAACATGTCTTTTGATGATTCTGACTTGACCAATGTGATCGTGAAGCCTTTTAATCCTATCAAAATCATTTTCAATCATTTCTGGGGAGGTCCTATTTTTAGGGGTTTCCCTGAAAATAGGGGCGAAAAACCCTAATTTTCAAAATTTCAGAATTTTGCACATGTGTTCCTTGACAGAAACCCACCAAGATTCTATGATTAGTTTGACCTAAAACAGACTTTACATGGCATTTTAACAAGAATTAGCTCAATTTACACAGAATGCCAAAAAATTTATTTTGGATACAACAGATTCTTACAAGAAGCCCGTACGCCCATCACAAGAGGCACCTCCGTACGATGTACGGACAAGAAAGAACTCAGAAGGAAATTACGTATGACACACCAATCAAAGGAACGTACGGATCACTGGAGGAGAAGAGGTCGTACAACGGCCAAAAGAAAATAGTGTAAGGAGCTTGGAAGGGAACTTCGTACGGGCTAGAAGAAATCCGTACGCCAGGAGAAAAGCCGTACGAGTGCCAGAGGAGGAGGTCGTATGGTATCAACCTAAACACACAATACGTTGTCACGTGAAAAGAAAATTAAGATTGCAAGTGCCAAGTCGACAAGGAAGGGCCACACCAGCAATAAAACCCCTCATTGACAAGGTCGTACGATATAAAGAAGTGGTACAATTGGAAGAGGCCATACGACTTGGAGAAAGAGCCGTACGCTCTGGCAGAGGAGAGGCTGTACGACCTAGAGAAAGAGACGTACGCTTTGGCAAAGGAGAGGCCGTACGACCTAGAGAAAGAGACGTACGCTTTGGCAGAGGAGAAGCCGTACGACTTGAAGGAAGAGCCGTACACTATCATACAAAAGAGGCCGTACGAGCTAGGAAGGAGGTCGTACGCCATGCTAAGGAAAAATTCGTACAACATATTAAGGAGTTCGTACGGTGGGAAAAGGAGTTTGTACGCATAAAGAAGATCGTACGCACTAAACAAGGGAAGGCCGTACGATGTAGAAAAGGAGTTGTACTCACTGCTGACTTGAACAAGGGGAGACGTCAGAAGAGGGAGTCAAATGCAAATGTCGTACCAGTTGCTAGCAAGCATCACCAATACGGTAATTGGAGTGCCGTACCAAGCATCGACCGAGAGAAAGTAATGTCTAAGAAAAACAATGCAAAATCTGTATTTTTCGGCTTCGTCAACACTATTCAGAACCTGTGGGAAAGCCATGAAAATGAGGTGCGCAATGCAGTTTCGAGTGGTTTTAGAAGTGTTAAATTGGTCTTGGCAGCGGGGGGCGCTGCCCCTCGACCCCGTTGGGGGCGCTGCCCCCAGACCCCTGCAAGGGGGGCTGCCCCTTGACCCCGCTAGGGGCATTGCCCCCAGACCCCCATCAGATTTATTGGAATTGCCAATTTGCAATACAACCAGCCATCATAGTACAGTTACAAGAGCAGTTGGCAACCGAGCAAACAAGAGTGGCAGCTCTCGAGGAGAAGTTGGCAGAGAGGGATAGAGTATTGGGTCAGTTGATAGAGAATGATACCCAGGTGGCCGATGCACAACAACTTTCAACACTAGAGGGAGAATCAATTACAAGAAAAGGACGAGGAGTTGGCATTTTTTGTTTTCAGTCGTCTGGAAGACTTCTTTTTACGGGGGGATGATGTAAGTAGGATATCTTTACTTTGTTATAGTCGGCCGTAGTTGGCCAATTGCTAATAAAACAATAGTTAGTGAGAATAATACATTTCATGTACTTTCGGGTAATCAAGTCCCGATTAATGTTAATGTTGTTATGAAATGTCGTATCGGTTGGTTATCTAACTACCGCCGAACGTTATATGTAGTCAATTGCTGTAGTCGGGAAATAGTCGTGTGCTGATGGTTATATTGTGAAGCATTTGTTACTCTGTGATTGTACATGATTTTTCTGATAATGAATAAAGTTTCTGGCATTCAAACATGATATCTTTCTGGTTACTGTTTTATTCTATGTTCTGCACATGACTAGTTTGCCAGTAGTACGTAAGATTTGAATTACATTCCGTAGGCAAACAGAATATAATATTATTATTATTATAATAATATATATAAGTCAATTAATCAAATAATAATATATTGGTAAATTATTGTTATTATATTCTAAATATTAGAATGCAAATAACTTAAAAATAATAATAAATAAAATAATTACAATTAAAGGACAAACTGAAATATTATTACTCTAATTATAATTGTTAAGTATCATTTTCAAAATAGAAATAAATAATATAAAAATAAATATCCTCACAAATTAAAAATATAATGGGTAAATAACAAAAGCAGCCATTCATTAGGAAATAAACATAACTAATCCAAAGTGAAGCAATGCCTATGAAAAGGTATGGATGCTAGTTAAAGAATATGACCTTTCCTAAGAAATCGCAACTCTCTCCAAGTGGGGGATATAAAATCAGATTCTATCGAAAGAAGGAAGGCATCAATGAAGAAGCATTGAATTACAAGGGGAAGCATTTTAGGAAAAGAAATAACCAACAGAGTATATACGTTGCAGATATAAATCTGAAAATGAAGATAAATAAAATAAATGGGAAGTATCTATCATGGTTGGCATATTTGTCATTCTTGCCTCCAATAGTAAATAAGTAATAAGTATAAATAATGTGTAAATGAATATGTAAATATAGATAGTATGTTATTATTTATGGTGAGTAAATGTAAGGTGAGGCCATATATAGTATGATTATAATATCTTTTATTGTTATGGATAAAGTAATAATAGGATCCATGGACAATTAAATAATGGGTTGTATAAAATGCTATTACAATATCTTTAATGTTATTTATGAGGTATAGTTGTTGATAGTAAGTTTCTTATTAATAGGGTTTATATAGGTAACATTTTAGTGTTACCATTCATGGATATTTAATTGTAGTACTAGATATGTATATGTATATATATATGTATAAGTATATGTATATGTATGTATGGGTAGATGTGTGAATTAGATATATACAATAATGATAGAGAAATTCAGTATACATCAGATTTTTCCATGGGTTGTAAGTATACAATCATCACTCATTGCTTTTCAAAGTTTGAGTTGAGAAATAGCTACCAACATATTTGTGTTTGCAAGAAAATGATGAATGAGTTTTTGTCTAGAGGCTAGATGGGTTACATTGAGTATTTGTTCTTATCTATTAATGCATTATGTGTATGAGGAGTTATGTGATGAACTTATTGAAAAGCATGCACATGGAAAGGGTATCTTACCGAATAGTTTTATTGGATTTCAGCTTACTAACATTTTCAGATTAGTAACTTATGGAGGAAGAACCAAATTGAACAAGTATGAGCACAAGGAAAGTGAGGTGAAGAAACACATGGTCCAAGAATTGCAGCCCAAGAGTCAAATTATAGAAGTCAAAGGATGCCACTTCTTATTTGAATATAGTAATGAAGCAACTCAAAACTTAATATCTACATGGGAGATTCATATTACATACTTGGGCCAAGTCATGAGCACACAAGGTATACATGAGATTACAACACAAGAAGCATTGGAAGGGTTTGTGAAGGAAAGAAGCACATGCCGTCTATTTTCCATTTCAGATTTTTCACATCATTTTGTTAAGGAGTATGGTGTTTCAAGAAAAGATAAATGGACTCTAACAATGCATATATGGGAAATGATGAGAAATGAAAGAATGAAGTTCAAATTTTTATAAGGGAATTTCTATAGGTATGGAAATTTTTTTATTGTCATTTATACTCATAGAAAGTACAACCAACATTGGGAATATGGAAAATATGAGCTGAAGATGGATTGTTATAGATTGAAGATTCTCTTGATTCAGTATGGTTCGAGTAATGAGCCACAAAATTGGGTAATTGGTAATATGGTTGGGAATAACTACTTTAGAATGATTAATTCATGGTATCTCCTTATCATTCATGAAGATTGGAGGTTTCCAAACATGAAAAATTATTTTATAATAATTTCTGAAGTTATGTTGGGTGATAAATATGTGCTAATAGTTGTGAACGGAGAGTACACTGCCTTCTACTAGAATGTTTTATTGCTTGCAGATTTGGTACTCAGAATATTCTGGTATGAATATTGTTGTCATATGATTTTATTGGTTGGTCCTCTACAGTACTCTTGCTGTCCAAAATCATTCCATGGAGCTGCAAATAATATCCTCCAAGTTAAAGGTAAAGTTTGAGATAATCAATGTGCTTTTCAGTATTGTGGATCTCTATTCCCCAAGGGTGAAAGAATGTCATGTCCCCAATTTTGTAACACTAAGAGATTAAACATTGAAATACAAATAAATAAAATTACTAATAAAATACATATTAAAAATATAATTACTATAATTATAATTATCATAAAATAATATTATAATTATAAATACCAAATATAACATTATAAATATTAACAGCTTAACATTATTATTATAATAAATGAACATATATATATAAATAAAACTAATATATAGAATAATATATTTTAAGAAAACATTCGCATAAGTCTATTGGGCGCGACTGGCATGAATGAAGAAGCGGCATCTGAAACCTAAGAGAAGCGACAGTGATGAAGCGACATGACTCTCCCACCCATCAAGTATAATTAGAGGCTCAACCCAATGCAAAGAGGAAGGCTGGAAAAAAAGATATAAAAAGGAACAGGTTCTCTAATCTGCAATCAATAGGAGCAAATAGGAACTGAACATTCCTTGCTTATAAGCTATTTCTCTTTATCGGTCGTGGGAGATGGAGTTGAAACGTCTCATGTGGGGTAGCATGGATTTATACTAGAGCAACATTAGTTTCATCAAGGTTCTTTCGGGAATATTCAATACTATGGCAACGTGGTTGTTTGAATGGTAAAATGAAGATGCCTAGAGATGAACCAACCCTTAATGAAGACAATACATCGAATAATCAGGGGTGAATCATAGACGCCTTCAAGAGTCTTGTAGACTGGAGGCTCACGAATACAAGATAGGGAATAGAAGAGAACCAAACAATCATCAATCCCTGGGGAAGACAAAGGAATCAAGGATAAGAAGATATTGAATGCAAGAGAATATGAATCATCAAGCGTTGGAAAATGTATGTAGAAGACAACGGTATTAAATTGCAAAACCTCTGATATATGTAAAAGCATAGCCAACAGAGAGGTAAGTATTATAATATATTTAAATAAAGGTTTACGACTAATTGGATATGCAGAAGGTAAGACTAGTAGATTTAGATAGCACATACATTATTAATTTACATCTTAGTAATCACTTATAAATATATATTTAATATATATTTGGGTATGTTATGGTTTATGAATATATCTAAATATATATTGAATGGTTAAATATAAATGACAAGTACATATACTCAGGCAGATAGGATGTACCCATAATATATTTTAGCATATTATGATTTAAGAATATGTTTGAACATCTTAGGATGGATAAGTATATTGAGAGTTGGAACGACATGTTAACAATTGATAAGTCTATATTAGAATTCATAGATACATCATAGATGGTGGGCCCATACAATATGTATAAGACAATATATATATAATGCACTATTTGTGATTATCCAATAATGATGCTTGTAGCAATTATTGAGTCTTATAAGTAATAATGACTCTATTCATTCACTATGATGATAAGTGGTACAATAGAATACCATTTTTGGGATCTTGATAGATGTTTAATATCTACCCTAATGTACTTAGGAAATATATTATAGAAGAATCATTCATAAGAGTGATAAGGAAGAAATGAGTAACCATTTGACAAGAATGAAATGTTTGTATCATTTTTTGGTCTTATTAGATATTATCGCTGAAGCTTATTGATGTTTAAACGTTACTAATGTCTCTTTGAGAAACACTTTGAGTGCAAGTTTTAGGTCGAAATGCTTCCACTAGAAAGGGGTCACTACAAAGAAGAAATTGCTTATAGAATGTGTACTTGTTGTTGCATGATGCTATTTTTTGCTTCTCTATTGAAGTATTTTTGTCATATATTTGTACATGAAACTAAAGGTAACATCTCTCAATTTGAGGTAAAATATGGGTCTTATGTCGTGCATTCTTGTAATGCAAATTTGGGTACTTGGAAGGTAAAAGAAGTAATTATTTCTAAGTTATGTATCTGCTGTTATGAAGGATATATTTCTAGTTATACCAATTTCATTGAGTGTTAAAAATAGATTTGTATCATCATCATTTGTTTCAGAAGTGCCAGCTGCAATTTTCCTAATGACCATGCATCACTAGCTAAAGACCCAAAACAGTTTGCAGGGTTACAATTCAGATTTGGGAAGAGTATGCATTGTTGTTGTATGATGTTAATATCTATTCCTCAACTATATTATTGCTGCTATATATCATATTCTGAAGTTGCATACATCATCCATCAAGCTGAGGAAAAGTTTGGAACAAATAGTGTTGTTTCCTACAGACAGTATCCCAACAACTCCAAGATAAAAAGGGTAATTGTTTTAAAATGTATTAATTATATTAGAGGATTATTATTATGTTCTAATAGTCCATTGTGTTGCATAAACCAAATCTATATCAAAGGCTACAAGGACTTCTGCTTTATCCTTCTTGGTGACCGTGCACATACACAATTTTGGAGAAAGATTGAAAGGGAGAGATTGTTAATTGAAGAAGATGCTAAGCATGCTACAAGTACACAGGTAATATGGGATATGAGGTTGCATATTAAATATTAGTTTCATGATATTACACAGCACAGGAACATTTTTAAGGGATTCTTCATGATTCTTAAAAGGAAGAAGCAACTTCATGCAAATATAGGATCAAGGCTTGGTATCCAGATTGGTAAGATTGATCAAATTGGCTTACATGATCTTGGAGATATATGTTTACAATTGCTTGAGGACAAGCAATTTTGGGAATGAAGGACTTGTCATGTCCCCTTTTTCTAAAAATAGTAGTTTCTATTTTTTGTAAGGTTAATTATCCTAATATAGTAAGTCAAGTCCCGCAAACAATTCGGGGAAATAATGTCCTTTGTGGTGAAATAATTAAATCAGATTTTAGTGACAAATTATTAAATGGAGATTTAAATATTTGGAGCCAAGTTGAGTGTGGCTTTTTGGAAAAAAGAAAAATGGATTTTTTATTGGCTTGCGAAGTGGTGCAGGAAATGGAATATTTTATTATTTCCCTCAAGTGCACTTGACTTTTGCTTTTACAATTAGTAAAGAGGAGTTACACAATTATTTTCCTCATTTTGGCATGGAATATTGGCGCCCAACTTTGGCTTTTGAATGTGAATTACTTAAGGGAAAAAATCAGCATTTTCATTCATTCTATGCTTGTTTCTTTATTCACGAGTTGTGGATCTCTTGCAAAGGCTGATAAACCATTTTAGGGATAATCTCTGAGGTGGAAAACCAAGGGGATTTGGACTCAAGGACAGTGGCTCTGAGGGTCTACAAGCGTCACTTCACACAGAAGTTGCATTGGTGCTGAAAGATGGCTTTTATGTGGATTTTTGGTTGAGTTGTTTGGCAAGGTTTGTGTTTTGGAGTGCTCAAATTTAATATAGTTTTATATTGCTGTTGTTATCAATTTGGTAGTTGTTTTATCAAAGTTTATTCATGTATTTATGCCGCCCATACTCTATTTAGAGTGTTGGTGATTTTGTAATAGAAGATACAGTGTTTTTGTCATGTCCCTGAAATTGTAAATATGAAAATAATCAAACATCGAAATAAATAAAATAAATAACCAAATACATATTAAAAATATATATATATATATATAAATATAAAACATTAACATTAATATTATAATTATGATACTATCATATTCCCCCCCAAGATGATAACACAAAAGATAAGATAATAAAGATATTGATAATTTATTGCTATCTCACTTTAATATGAAATATTAAAAATACAAATAAATAAGTATCAAAAATAAAATAATAGTTATAAACTAAACTATCATGATGAAGATAATATTACAATTATGAGTGTTATTACCAAAGGAAACATAATTCTCAAATAAGCCATTTCATTAATTGTAACCAAAGATTATATTAAAATTTAAGAAGCTATCAAATATACATTATATCTGTTCTAACTAAAGTCATCGAATCATTAAGAAGCTAACAAATACTCATTATATTTATTCTGACCAAAGTCAGCAAACCAAGAAGTGACGGTTCCTAAAGCAACGTTTGACTCTAAAGGTGGCAGTGTCTTTCCAAGAGACACGTCGGTGGGAAAGACTCTTCAAACAAATTAATATTTATGCAGGTCTCTCTCACAGACAAGAGTATCATCGCGGGAGTTTTAGAGAGACACGATGGGAAAAAGAAACAAATAAAACATTTAAAAGTTAAGGAGAGAACATAGGGAAGAGGAGGGGCATTGATTGGGAAAAGTAAGAGCAAGACCAAAAAGCAGCCAGTAAGGATAATCTATCAGTAATCTGTCAGTGCCAATTAAATTATGATTTCAGAAATTTAGAATTAGTGTATTAATTAGTTTAAGCTTATTTCCAGAATTATAAATTAATATATATTATGGCAGAATACTGATGAAGGATTGTAATATTGTTTAGGATGATTCATGCATAATACCTTGATAGCATATTCATAGCTCACTGTATATTACTTATGTGATTATTGCAAATATATATATATATATATGGATAATATGTAGACTCATGCAAAGAGGAGTATTCTAAGTCCGAAGATAATTAGTAATGATTATATATATTCATATACGCTTTATATGTGATTATCCAATAATAATGCTTGCAGCAATTATTGAGTCTAATAAGTAATAATGACTCTTCATTCACTAGGATGATAAATGGAATGATAGAATACCAACCTTGGGATCTTGATAGATACCCTAATGTACTTATGCAATATATTATAGGAGAATCACCCATAGTAAAGGAAATGGATAATCCTTTGATAAGAATCAAATATTTATATCATCTTTGATCTTGTTGGATGTTATTAGTTAAATTTATCAATCTCTAATGTTTCTAATGTCTCCTTGAGAAACACTTTGAATGCAAGATTCGGGATTAGGTGCTTTCACTAAAAAGGGGACATTACAGTTTTGGTTGCATTTGTGGGTTTGTTTGCCCTTTCTCATTGTACAAATTGCAGTAGGGTTTTGGGTTGTTGTTTGTTGCTGTCATGAACATGAAAATAATGTATTGAACTTGTAATACCAGCAGCAACTCATGATTTTTCCCTTGGCACAATGTTTTATGTTAATTTTGAAGAATATAGTTGATTTTTCATTGCACCCGATTTCTCCTTTCATGGGTTTTTTGAGAAAATCTTTAATGGCAGATTGAAAATGTTTATGAGGGATATTACAGTCTTGCTCTTCCGTGATTCCATTTTCACTTATAGTCCAGTCGTCTTTAGTTGTGTATCCCAACATATTTATCCTGATTGGTGCTTCATTTCTCTCCTAGTACAGTTTCAACTTCAATCCATTGATGGTGTCCTGTAACAGAGTTCCGTCTAAATTCAATTTTCTTGGTTTAATCTCATTACGATCGTTAATACTTTAAAACTAACTGGCTAGGTTGGAATCTCATTTAGTGAAGGTGTTTGTCGTGCCAGTATTTCCTTCTCTTTCACATTTCCTTTGTTGCACATTGAGCTAATATTCTTCGTTCGTCGAGTTTGTTGAGTTAGAATAATTGATTGTCTTGCCAAGTCTATTCTCCACAACTATTCTAAAGCTCGACACCATGTATTTAGCTAGCACTATCGCCTCTCGACCATTCATTAGCTGGAATGGTGTGTGCCCAATCGTCACCTTATAGGTCATACGGTATGCCCATAGTATGACAAGTAGCTTCTCTTCCTAGTCAGCTTCTTCTCTATTGCACGACTTGTGTAGAACTGAGACCAGTACCTTGTTTGTCGACTTTGCTTGTCTATTCGCTCTCGAGTAGTATGGACTTGAAAAATTATGAAAGATCCGAAACTCTGTTGTTATCAAGTGAATGACATGGATGACGAAGTGTCCTCCCTTGTTGATTGTAATCTGGATTGGGATGTCGTACCGAGTGAATATCTGTCTATAGATGAATCTTGCCGTACTAACTGTCATGTTGTCTGGTAGTGCTCGAGCCATTTCCCATTTCGTCAAGTACTTGATAGCAACAACTATGTATCTACACCGATGTAATTGGTTGACTTTCAATGGACCAATGAAGTCTAATCCCCATCGTTCGAAAAGTTCTTGTGGTTGAGATGGAAAAAGTGGCATGTAATCCCTTTTGAGAGGTTTGCCAACTCTCTAACATGTGTCACATCCTACCACCCACACTTGGGCATCTGTGTGTATGGTCGGCCACCATAATCCTACCAAGAGAAATTTTCAAGCTGTGGCATCCAACCCCATATGTCCTCCAACCAGACCTTCATGTGCTTCCTTGAGTACCCTTGGAATTTCTTCCTGCATGACACATCATTTAAACACATGATCCGATCCCATTTTATTACAAGCCATTAATGAGCTAAAGTGTTTTGCTCTTCAGTGCTAGCTTTCATCTCTATCCTGGTGGCATCTATTTTGGAAATGTGGATGTAAATAGGTACTTTTTGATTTGCTCGTACCATGGTAGTGTGTAGCGATTTGAAACAAGTGTGCATCAAGGAAATCTAGTTCACTCCCTCAAGTCGTTCACCAGACCAGATTCTCGATAACTAGTTGGTGATGACATGACTCTTCCTTGGTCATACAATTATAGTGGACATGAATTCCTGTAGCAACAAGAGCCATCGGCTTACCCTTCCCTAGATGATCGGTTTGTTTACCAAGCACATGAGGGCTTGATGGTCAACATAGAACATGAAGGGTGTTGCTAGCAAGTAGTGTCTAAATTTTTGCACCATGTATACCATTTTGAGGGCTTCCCTCTCTATCGTACTATAATTATTTTCTCCCTTTAACAACAACCGGCTTGCAAAAAATACCAAGTGATCCAACCCATGCACTCCTACTTGTGCCAATGTTGCTTTGATTGCGTAATTTGAGGTGTCAATATGCACATGAAACTCTTTGCTCAGTTTGGATATGCCAAGATCGGTGAACTAATTAGTTGTACTTTCAACTCGTTGAAGGCTTTTTTTGGTTCTTCCATCCACACAAATGGTTGTCCCTTTTTGGTAAGTACATCGAGTGGGTAGGAAATCTAGGCAAATTTTTTGAAAAACCTTCTATAGCACCCAACAAGACTGAGAAATGACTTCACACCAGTGATGTTTTGTGGGGCTTCCATTTGCACAATTACCCTTATCTTGCCAATGTTTGTCTTGAGTCCTACTTTGCAAACTATGTGGCCCAACAACTTGCCCTATGGTACCATGAATCAACACTTCTTTGGGTTCAGCGCCAGTCATGCTGCTCTACACCATTCCATATACTCTTTGAGTGCCTTCAGATGTTTCTCTTGGTCACTGTAGATTGACCAGTCTTTGAGGAACACTTTGAAGTTTCCCATCGACATTTTATCAAAGATATGTAGGATGATTCTCTTAATGTTACCGAATTGTTGTATAACCTGAATGACATCCGATTGTACGCATACACTCCATCTTCGGCTACAAATGTTGTCTTTAGCTTGTTTTCTTCAATGATGCTTATCTGATTGTAGCCTAAGAATCCATCCACGAAAGAGTACATTTCATGACCAACCACTTCTTTGAGGATTGTGTCAATGAAGGGGATCGGGAAGGGATCCTTGATCGTCACTGCATTCAAACTTCTGAAATCTATGCATACCCGAATTTGTTCGAACTCTTTCTTGAGTGATATGATGATTGGTGAGACCTAGTCATTGACTTCTACTTTGAAAACGATTCTTGCTTCTAGCATTTTCTCGATTTCTTCTTGTACCTTAGCAGCGTAGTTTTTATTCATCCGGTAGGATCTTTTACGTACTGGTTGTGCTCCTGGTATGAGGGAGATCCTATGTATGCACAACTCTGGTAGTATCCCTTTGAGATCATTATACGTCCAGGAAAATGCATCCTTGTACATGAATATTTTGAATGCTGCAGCCTTCAATACGGAGTCCCAATCATATCCGACCAAAATTGTCTTTGGTTTGTCTTCATCCCCCAAGTTCACCTTTTTCATCCTTGGTTCCTCGTACTAGATTATTTTGTCTCGTTCCAACTTGTGGGCTAGTGTATCATCCAATTTTGCTGCTCCCTCCTTGTATTCTCCATACTCGATAGGAAATGTCTGGTTGGTCATGCCCTTATCTTCTTCCTCGATCTCCCTAATTTGTAGCATGTTGCACTCTGAGTGGAACACCTTCTAGTCTTCCATCTACTATAATTATTTTCTCCCTTTAACAACAACCGGCTTGCAAAAAATACCAAGTGATCCAACCCATGCACTCCTACTTGTGCCAATGTTGCTTTGATTGCGTAATTTGAGGTGTCAATATGCACATGAAACTCTTTGCTCAGTTTGGATATGCCAAGATCGGTGAACTAATTAGTTGTACTTTCAACTCGTTGAAGGCTTTTTTTGGTTCTTCCATCCACACAAATGGTTGTCCCTTTTTGGTAAGTACATCGAGTGGGTAGGAAATCTAGGCAAATTTTTTGAAAAACCTTCTATAGCACCCAACAAGACTGAGAAATGACTTCACACCAGTGATGTTTTGTGGGGCTTCCATTTGCACAATTACCCTTATCTTGCCAATGTTTGTCTTGAGTCCTACTTTGCAAACTATGTGGCCCAACAACTTGCCCTATGGTACCATGAATCAACACTTCTTTGGGTTCAGCGCCAGTCATGCTGCTCTACACCATTCCATATACTCTTTGAGTGCCTTCAGATGTTTCTCTTGGTCACTGTAGATTGACCAGTCTTTGAGGAACACTTTGAAGTTTCCCATCGACATTTTATCAAAGATATGTAGGATGATTCTCTTAATGTTACCGAATTGTTGTATAACCTGAATGACATCCGATTGTACGCATACACTCCATCTTCGGCTACAAATGTTGTCTTTAGCTTGTTTTCTTCAATGATGCTTATCTGATTGTAGCCTAAGAATCCATCCACGAAAGAGTACATTTCATGACCAACCACTTCTTTGAGGATTGTGTCAATGAAGGGGATCGGGAAGGGATCCTTGATCGTCACTGCATTCAAACTTCTGAAATCTATGCATACCCGAATTTGTTCGAACTCTTTCTTGAGTGATATGATGATTGGTGAGACCTAGTCATTGACTTCTACTTTGAAAACGATTCTTGCTTCTAGCATTTTCTCGATTTCTTCTTGTACCTTAGCAGCGTAGTTTTTATTCATCCGGTAGGATCTTTTACGTACTGGTTGTGCTCCTGGTATGAGGGAGATCCTATGTATGCACAACTCTGGTAGTATCCCTTTGAGATCATTATACGTCCAGGAAAATGCATCCTTGTACATGAATATTTTGAATGCTGCAGCCTTCAATACGGAGTCCCAATCATATCCGACCAAAATTGTCTTTGGTTTGTCTTCATCCCCCAAGTTCACCTTTTTCATCCTTGGTTCCTCGTACTAGATTATTTTGTCTCGTTCCAACTTGTGGGCTAGTGTATCATCCAATTTTGCTGCTCCCTCCTTGTATTCTCCATACTCGATAGGAAATGTCTGGTTGGTCATGCCCTTATCTTCTTCCTCGATCTCCCTAATTTGTAGCATGTTGCACTCTGAGTGGAACACCTTCTAGTCTTCCATCTACCAATGGAATAGACTATTGATATCAAAGTTGGAAAACTTGGACTAGGTGCGGACTTGGCAGCCCAAAATAGGACTCGGACACGGGACTCGGCAAAAAAACCGGCTAGGACTCGGCAAAGAAGAAAACCGTAGTTTTACAAAAAAACAAAAATAAATTAATGCAATTAGAGAACATAAGAGCCTAATTTGATTATCAATTTCTCATAATTCAAGTATTCCACATGTTATATGATCTTCAAACACTCAATATTTGAAATTTCATCATTCATACTCATAGTTTCAAATTTTCAAATGATAAAAACAAACAAAAAACAGGTTTTAAACATTCATAATTTCATACTCATTATTTCCAAGCGATGCCAAGAGTTCTAAGTTGGGAGTCACTCGCCAAGACTTGGGAGTCCTAGCCTAGACTCTCTAGGACTCAGCTCGGGAGTCCTTGGCGAGTCGACTCGGCAAGCCCTAGGACTCGGGAGTCCCAAGAATCTTTTCCAAGACTTCGAGAGTCCTCAAACTATGGTTGAGATAACTTGTCTCCTCTTCAGAGCAGCTCACGAGGTCAAGTTCCCCTTCGTCATTAGGTTGCTAAAAATAGCAGTGGTCCCACACTGCCTGCCAAGAACTGCTAAAAATAGCAATTCTGCAAATATCCTCCGATCGAGCCAGAACGAAAGACAACTGATCAATCCCTGCTGACTGAAGCTGAGCCAAGCTCCGAAGTGACCCCCTATCCAGCCCATCGGCCTACGAGGGTCGTAGGCGGATAGCCAATCCTCGTCATTGCCCGAGATGTCATCAGAAGGGGACATGATACCGGCCTCGAAATTGCTTTGTCCTCAAGTAACTTCAATGCCGGATGCCGCAGAATTCCTCACTTCCCATGTCGCGATCCTCAACCGAAAATCTCTCCATTTCACCAGATATTCCCTGATAGTCCTCCGACGCAACTGTCTCTCCCTATACTCCAGGATGGACTCAGGTACTAGAATCAACTTACCCTCATCATCTAAGGGTGGTAACACTGCAGATGGTACAACACGATGACCCAACGCCTTCTTGAGGCGTGACACATGAAATACATTGTGTACCTTGCTCTCAGCTGGAAGCTCAAGCTCGTAAGCCACCTCGCCAACTCTCCTCAGGATCCTGAAAGGACCGTAATAGCGCGGCTTAAGCTTCTCTGACCCACTCTTCCTAAGAGTGGACTGATGGTAGGGCTGAAGCATGAGGTAAACCATATCACCAACCTCGAAATGCCTCTACGTCCTCTTCTGATCTGCGTATTGCTTCTGCTGATTTTGTGCCTTTGCAATATTCTCCTTGAGAGCCCTCATAGTGTCCTGACTCTCCTGCAACCAACCTCCTGCACTCGGCACTCTACTGTCGCTCAATAACAGATCAAGGAAACTCGGCGCCTCATACCCATATAGCCCCATGAAGGGTGACATCTGAATGGTCATATGGAATGTCGAGTTGTAGCAATACTCACAAATGTATCCATTTGACCCACTTTCTCATGTTCTCGCTATGTAGTTCCCTCAGATATCCCTCCACCCACTTATTCACTATCTCCGTCAGCTTCATCTGTCTGCGGATGATAACTGGTGCTCGGTGTAAGCTGGTCCCACAAAGCTCAAGACCTCCCGCCGTGGTTATCAGAACCGCTATCCCTCGCCACTACAATGCCCGGTGGGCAACCCATGGAGTCGAATATTCAAGGAAAAACACCTCGCCACTGCAGTAGTCGTAAGTCGTGGTGATCGGAAAGAAGTGGGCATACTTCGTAAGCCGATCCACAACCACGTATATACAATCACGCCCTTGGGCTTTAGGCAAGCCCGCGATAAAATCCATCGACAGGCATTCCCACTTCCTGTCAGGAATCGGAAGTGGCTGTAGTAAACCTGCCGGGTGAGTATTCTCCTGCTTGTTCTGCTGACAAACAGGGCACTCACGCACATACTGAAGAACATCTCTCTTGAGACCTTTCCACGTGAACCTCTCCCGTATCTGCCTGTAAGTCTTGAAGTAACCGGGATGTCCTGCTGTGGGAATATCATGAAAGGCCCTCATAACCATGTTCTTCACCTCAGAACCGGGAATCAGAAATATCCTGTGCTTGTAAATGATCAAATCATTCACAAGTGTGTACCTGGTATCTACTGCTGATCCCTCGACAATGCTGGAGGCCCAACTGTCCTTGGCATACTCTGCCACTATCAAATGCCTCCAATCCTCTGCAATCTGAACCATAGTGCCTAAATACGGTCTCCGTGATAATGCATCTGCCACTACGTTCTGAGTACCTTTGATATATGAAATATCAAAGTCATAAGCCTGCAGCTTGCTGACCCACTTCTGCTGTCTGTCATTGAGATCTCGCTGCCCTAAAAAGTGTCTAAGACTGCTATGATCAGTCTTGATGCAAAACTTGCCGCCAACAAGATATTGCCTGAATTTAGCTAAGGCATGCATAATCGCGAGCATCTCTTTGTCGTATATGCTATACAACCTCTCGGGTCCTCTGAGCTTGCGGCTCTCATAAACTATAGGGTGCTTGTCCTGCATAAGCACCGCACCAATGCCCTCACCTGATGCATCACACTGAAGCTCAAACGGCTTCGTAAAGTCCGGTAGTGCCAAAACAGGGCAGTGGTCATCAACTCTTGAACTCAAAACACTTCGTGGCCCCCGAAGTCCAAACAAACTTCTTCATCAAATCACATCGGGCTGCATGTCGTGAATAACCATTCACGAATCTGCCAGTAGAATCCACACAAAACCCAGAAACCCTCTCAACTGTCGTTCGCCGATGGGCCAATCAATAATGGCCGGATCTTCTCAGGATCCATACGCACTCCATCCGCACTGATAATATGACCAAGGTATAGCAATTCGGTCATCCCCAAATCGCACTTGGATTCCTTGGCGTACAAGGACTCCCTCTCCAAGATGCTCAATACAGTCTCCAAATGAGCCAGGTGCTCCTGCCAAGTCCGACTGTATATCAGAATGTCATCGAAGAAAACCAACACAAACCTCCTTAGCAAAGAATGAAATACCTCGTTCATAGTAGATGAAGGTAGCCGGCGCTTAGTGAGCCCAAATGGCATCACTACGAACTCGAAGTGCCCACAATGACATCTGAAGGCTGTCTTCTCTATGTCCTGCTCACGGACTCTAATCTGATGATAACCCGACCGTAAATCAATCTTCGTAAAATAACATGCCCCATGAAGCTCATCAATCAACTCATCTATCCTCGGTATCGGGTATCTGTTTTTAATTGTTCCCTTATTCAGGACCCCTCGTAATCAATGCACATCGCTAACGTTCCATCCTTCTTCACCAATACAACAGAAGAAGCGAACGGCGACTTACTAGGTCTAATGTGACCCATAGCCAGTAACTCCTTTATGGTCTTCTCAATCTCATCCTTCAATCTTTTCGGATGCCTGTAAGGAGTTATCATGATGGGTTTTGCACCCTCCTCGAGCTCAATAATGTGCTCTATCCCTCTATCTGGAGGTCTACCTGGCGGAATATCACTGAACACCTTATCATGCTTGACTCTGATCTTCTGAATGTCCGGATGATACTCTGTCTTTTGCTGTCCCTCCTGTAAAGGTGCTAAATGACACTCGGCAGCCCACTCTACCATGTCATGACGCATGAGCCGCTCCATTCGGCGAAAGGAAATTGTTTTAAGGTCGCTGTCCCGTATTGCCTTAAGAATGTGAGTCTTCCCGTCGACCTCAAAACGTATCTCCATATCCTTGAGACGAAGTGTGACCTCCTCCAACGAGTGTAACCACTTCATTCCCAGTACTAAATCAATGTCTCCCATATTGACAACATAATAATCTGCCTTGAACTCATAGTTGTTCAAGCGTAATGGAAGATCTCTAATCATGCGTTCGCATCTCAAAGTGTACCCATCCGCCACTTTGACTCTGATGCCCTCAAACTCCTCTGTGATAAGCCCTCGTTTCTCAACGAACCTAGCATCAATAAAATTATGTGTAGCTCCTGTATCCAATAGGGTAATGACCCTCTGACCTGCTAATACACCACGGAGCCGGAAAGAACCCTCCTGCTGAATGCTAGACAATCTGCCCTCCTGTATCTGAAGCTCGGGCTCTACCTCTGCTCTATGCTCTGGAGTCTCTGTCTCTGAATCATCTGAATGCTCAGGCTGCTCTGAATTTTCTGATTCTGAGTCTTCATAGTATGCCCACATAACACGATTCGCCTTGCCCTTAGGTCTTAGAGGGCAATCGTGATTGGCATCATACGGTCCCTTGCAGTAAAAGCATAACTTTTTCCTGCGAAGGTCATTCAGGGCCTCACGATCCAAAGGTGGGAAGGCTGATTTACCTTTCGAATCGTTTCTATAATCTGATTTGTTTTTGTTATAATCAGATTTATCATTGTTTTTATTAAAGCCCTTGTTGTCTCGGAACGATGAAGAACCTCTGGAGTTAAATTTATTTGCCGGGGCTGCGAACTCCATGTTACGTGCCTTCCTCATCGCCTCCTGTAGTGATGGAGGATCAAAGGCTTTTATCCAGCCTTTAAGTGGTTCTGTCAAACCCTCCATAAAGAGAACTACCAACCGCCTCTCAGATATGCTCGGAACCATGACGGAAAGTCTCTGAAAGTCGCTGATGTAAGTCTCGAGACTGCCACTCTGCCTCAACTGTGCCAAATCTCTGAAGTAGGTCTCCGGATCCTTCCTATCAAATCTCTCAACCAGCCTGTCTACGAACTCCTGATATGAAGTGATCCTATCATGATGTAGCGTCACCATACCGTGATGCCACCAGTCATAAGCTACTCCCTCGAGGTGCAGTGTAGCGTAACGGATAGCGTCTCTCTCAGCCATCGGACGCAAGGTAAGGAATGTATCAAGCTTGCTAATCCAAGCTTGGGCTGTCATCTTCCCACTGCCATCAAACATTACCAGATTCAACCTGTTAGTTGCATGTTTGAGGTCATTATTCTGCTGTCGGGGTCTCCAATCCTGACGAGCCCTATTGTGTTCACGCCTCTGTGTGATAAAACGGTCAAAAGTGATCCGTTCTCTGACTGCAGGAGGTATCAACTCCCACTCCTCGTTTGCTGCCATAAGGTTATCAGCAAACAAATCATCCCGATCCTCCTCTGGCATAGCCTCATCGGGCTCCTGTCTCGTGAACGTAGGCCTTGTAGGCCTATCAGCTGTCCGTGACACTGTCCTAGGTGCTCTCCGTGACCCAGCATCACTCCTGTCATCGTCACGATGTGGTGACGGCCTCCTCGAAGTCCCTAATCTCTGCAGTGCCTGTGCCACCTGCTGTAATACATCGTCAGATCGACGTTGTCCTGCACGAAGATCTCTGAGTGTGAGTAAGACCTCAGCATCATCCTGATCTCGGTTGTTATGAGGGATATCTGTCCGAGGTATATCTGTTCTCTCAGCCCTATCATTCCTGTCAGCCATGATTTCCGGCTGCCTGCTCAAACTGCGTTGCCTTTCAAGCAAGGCACGTCTGCGAGTGTAGTACCTGTATGTATCAATTTCCTCTGGTTGCATGTGATGGCCAAACCCTAGGATGGCAGAATCAAGCTCTGATACCACTGTAGAAACCCCTGTTTCCCCCTGACACTGCTTCTGATAGATTTTCAATGTTTTCTGACGTTTTTGGGGTTTTGCAATTTTTTTGTGTTTTTTGATGCAATGATAGAAAGGTACGATTTTGCTAATAATTGGAAATAAATTCACTAAAAATCAAATAGCTCTGGAAATACAACAATAACAATGCCAGTAACCTTTATTCAACTTTTCAAGTGATTACAATGATACCCAGAAGAAAGCAATGTATAAAAGAAGAATTTTTATTGGGAAAAGAACCTGGTTTTCTGGTACGGCTGAAGGTACAAATCCATACAGCAGAAATAAATGTGATCTCTTTCCTTCCTTCTGGCATGCATAGATTGATCAACTGGTATAGGCGCCTCCTTCAGAGCAAGCTGGAACCCTTATGATAGAGGCGTTGATTTTATTTGATGAAGTCGACTTTATGACAGAAGTACGGCCCTGACAGAGGTACGGCCTGTCAGAAATCAGAAATAAATATGGTACGGCCTCTTCCAAATCACTGTCTGGTGCTCTGTAACTGGTACGCCAAGTTATTTGATGGTCTCTGAATGCAATCAACTGACAACAACTGAAGATGTGAATTTCTCTGAAGCTCTGTAGTTTTCTCTGAACAAGAAAACCTCTGTAGGCAATAGATCAAGTGATATTGCACACTCTCTGAATCGCTTTCCGCTGGAGATGGCTCGTTCTCCAAGGAATCGAACGTGAAACCCTAAGTCTCAGGCTCAGACCAAAAATTGATCAATATCAAACTCAATAATCTCATAATGGCACAATTCCCAATGCAAAACCCTCTTAAGGCTGAAAAGTGCGATTTCCTTAAGAATAGGGTTTCATTAAAATATTCACGTTTTAATATTTTAATATCTCAATAGTCTCCCGCTGAATATTTCAATATAAATCAAATGTGAAACTGGCCCCTTCTGATGATGGGCGCACCCCTCAAGGCAATCACTTAAGTTATAATTTAAAATTATAACTTTATAATATAAACATTAAATAATTAATATTTAATCAATATAATTAAATATTAATATTTCTCCGTCACTTGTCCGTTTCCTGTTCCGTCTGATGTTGACGAACTCTGAAGTGATTCCGATGCCGCCAAAGCCATACGCTAAAAATAGCAGTGGTCCCACACGCCAGGAACTGCTAAAAATAGCAATTCTGCAAAAAGTCTCCGATCGAGCCAGAACGAAAGACAACTGATCAAACTCCGCTGACTGAAGCTGAACCAAGCTCCGAAGTGACCCTCTATCCAAACAATCAGCCTACGAGGGTCGTGTGATAGGCCAATCCTGTCCTCTGAGAGATGTCACTGAGAAGGGGACATGACAGAATGCTGATGATTTTTGTTTTGTTTTTGACGCTTTGCAAATTTTTTATGTTTTTGGCAATATATGATTTTGCAATTCCAAAACATATACCAAAACATAGAAATGATAACCAATATCTTGCGTAAACAAATAATGAACATTCAACCCTTCAAAAAGATTTTATTGTCACTACATCAGGTCATATAACAATGCAAATCAGGTCTGATTACAATTTTCCAATGTAGCTATAGATAAATACAACAAATGCACATTTCAACAAACATATAGCATGCAATCTCCTTCCACTTAATTTATTGACTGTAAATGCAGCTTATAACCATGTCAACCGAATCACATTGAACATAAAAGCACTAAGATTAAATGCAATGATTAAGAAGACTTTTCATGACTCACGAAAGACTATAGCAGCACCGTTTACTCTCAGAACTTGATAAGACAGTGATCAGATCTGAACATTCAGTTCTAACAGAACATTTCAACATATTGCCTCTCTAATCGATACAAATACTAATATTCTCATTTCATGGCAGTCTTAGGAATGTTCAGAATTACAAAAGGAATATATCAGACTAGACCCTTACCACTTTAAATGAATGATTGGAGGACTGATCTTTTCATGAATAAAGTCTCACAGATTACAACAGTAGTTGCTGCTCGGATTTGTAGGAGATTATGCAGCTAAATTCATCAACTATGCATAAGGAAATCTGTATTTAACTTTCTGATCTGGAAATGAACACTTGCCAGTATGATTAGAGGCTCGAACTGCTGTAGAAGAGGTTCCAGAACATGTGCATCCTCATACCAAACCTGTCTTCCTTCAGTCACCACTCTACAGGCTGAATAAAGCCTTCTAAACTCCAACACAGCCTCAATCTGATAACCCACAGTTGCATGTCACTGTAGCGAATTACTGTACACAGAAACTGTAGCAGCAGGTAACAAACCTAGAATTTCTTCATTGAATTCTTTCAAACCCTTATCAAATCTTCTCCAATATGCCCTAAATGATTCCCACGTGCCCAAGAGGGATGATACACAGCCAGCTATAAATGTTCTTCAACAATAATCTTCAAACCCTAGATGAAATTCCTCCACTTTGAGCACAATTTGGACTCCTGATTGAAGCCCACTCTCTGGCAATAATTCGGCTGGTCTTTCACAACCTCAAAATTGCTTCCACATTGAAGAGTTTTCGTTCTCCACTTCAATTTTGGTTGAAACCCTTGGCATCTAGCACAAAACCCAAGAAACTCACAAGCAAAGTCAAATAATCAGTTTGATTTGCTTTGGAAACCCTTTATATCCACTCAACTCTTAAATGCCTTTAATTCCCTTTTGAAATCCACTTTTAAGGTTTTAATAAAACTTTATAATAACTTTCAAAAGGGTCAATCCCTTCATGTGCAAGTAAAGTCACTTTTTAAACATTTTAAATGCATTTAATATCATTTAAAATGATATAACATGTGCACACTTTGACTTTATAAAATATTTTAATACTTTTAAGTGGCAACTAATTCAAGGGTCATGGCCTCATGGGCCCCTTTATAACTTAAAGTGACTTTATAACATATGCTTTTAAAATACCTTTTTAATAATTGATTTCATCATAAAGTCAACTCATTTAACCATTGAATATTTGCGAATATTATGTCACTAGGTGCCCTGCCAAAATTAGTAACTCCACGCTCCTGACTTACTATATATAGTAAGTCTCTCCAAATGAGCCAAGTAACAATTGCAGAGCCCAATCAATGGTCGTCACTGCTTCTAAAGACTATCCAGGTGCCTCTAATATAAATAGAAACCTTGACTCCCTGAAAAAGTCACTTACTATAAATAGTAAGTGTGTCAAACGGAGTCCAACGAAGGTCAACCATGAACACATACTGAGCTCTGAGAGAAATAACATGTGATGAGCCTTGCTAGCTCACTGCTCAAACCCTTGTCTTTTTCTTAGGTCTAATTGTGTTTTTTAGTTTTTTAGAGAAATTTTGTAGACAGAAGAGAAGGGGCACATCATATAAAAGCTCACAGAATGAAAACTTGAGCAAATTTAATTAAACTGAAATTGTAGAAGGTGTTTATTATCATCAACAATGGATTTAAAACATATAAACATACCCGAAAGCCTCCAGATTTTTTAAATAAGAAATCCGATCAGCATAGTGAAGAACTGACAAAAACTGGAGTAGAGAGTTACAGACTTCAAAGTTTATTCTGAAACTGAAGCCAGAGAGAAGTATAGGTAGGGCGCCCAAGTTCATGAAGAGAGATCCTCCGAAAGAAGACATTTCTCCAAAAAGCCAAAAAAACCTTCCTTGCAAGTGCCACGCCCTTTCAAACAAAAAGCACCAAAAACCATCTCTGAAGGTGTGCCCAAACAGCCATGAAGTCTGCCATGGTGAAGGAAGAACAGCAACCAATAAACCCTCTGTTTTTTATGAAGAACACTACAAAAAATCTATTGAAGCACTGTAGAACTTCTGAAATGAAGCTCTCTAAATCTGCACTAATTCAGTCGATCTCTCACAACTTCACAAGTGCTCACACTGAAGAGATTTTGTTCTCCAATGGTGGATTTGCTGCAAACCTGATCACAGGCTGAAAGCAAGGGAAAAAACCTCCAAGGCAAAGTTGAAATATTCAAAAAGATGAGTTTCTCATTGCCCAAATCCCTTATAAAGCAAAGGAGGTGAAAACCTAAGAAAGCCGTACATTTTAGGGCTTTAGCTCATTTAAATTTATGGAAATAAACTTAAGTCACTTTCCATAGTCTCCCTTTTGATTTTTGGCGCTTCCTTTAAGTGAATAAAAGATATAACATTAAAATATTCACTTTAGACTTAATTTAAGTGAAATAAGAATTATAAAGTCAATTTGACTTTATAAAAAGACTTTAAGTCAAAAATTAACTTAAATCACTTAAGTAAGCCTATCTCCCTAGTTTCTCAACAGAATTCAATGCCGTCAAAAGCAAAGAAACTCTTGTACTGCCAAGGCCTGCAATGAGCCTATCCACGATCTCAGAAAATGAAATCGACCGAACTCTCCAGAAGGTACCACTGACCCTCTAACCCATAGTTGGAAAACTCGCCAATTGCAAGTACTCGGCAAGCCCGAAAAACTTGGCTCGGCAAAAACTCGGCAAAAACTCAGCAAAAACTCGGCAAAAAACTCGGGAAATTAAAATATTGCTTAAACTTCACTAAAAACGCATTTTTTTTGCAAAATTCAAAGATAAGATGCATCCAATGAGTCAATAAATGAGTACATATAAGAAACAAGCAGTATTTGATTGATATGAAAGAAAATTGGATACAAAATGGCACCCTCATGTGGAATGCTGAGTGCTCAATGCGTTGATATGATAATAGTCTGAAACAAAATGAAAATAGCAAATTGTTTTTGTAAAACTGAAAGTAAATACTACATAAACATTAATATATTTCAGTTTTTACAAATTCACATGAATCACATCTTCCTCTTCCCATGTCTAGATCTCAATAAGGGACCGGAAGAGCGTCTAATCATAGGAGTCTGCTCCTGCTGTGCCTGTGGCTCCTCAACCTCCATCCTAGATGTAGATCCTCCTGCAGCTGCTGGTGGTGGCACTGGCAATGACTCCTCCTCAGGGTCATCCTCAAGGTTGTCCAATGAGAATGAAAATCCACCCTCCTCCATTGCCTGTCGCTCTAAATCATAAATCTCATCCTCAGTAAACAATGGAGGCTGCTCCCCTCGCCCTGTCCAATCACTGTATGGATCTATCTCATCCAAATCAATTGGATCATCATATGATATTTCTTCTACCTTTCTTCTGCGCAATCGAAGATTATATTGCACATAAACAAGGTCATTGAGGCGTTTTTGAGCGAGTTTGTTCCTCTTTTTTGTGTGGATAGCCTCAAACAAACTCCAATTGCACTCACAATTGGAAGAACTACAAGGCTGGCTCAAGACACGGAGGGCAAATTTTTGAAGATTTGGGGTTTTTCCACCCCAATGTGTCCACCAAACATCTACAAAAAAAACAAAAAAAGAGTTAGAAAATTGTAACTTGTAACTTGTAACTTGTAATTATCAATTTTTCATTTTTGTAACTTGTAAATTTCAAATTTTATACCTGGTGGCAGCCTAGATACTGCTCTCTTTGCCAGGTCTGAAGAGAAGAGTGCACCCCTTTTCTCTCTATAACTCTGCAATTCATTAACAATGCAATCTGCCTCATCAGGTGTGGATGTCATCCGCTGCATGCAAGTAGTGAGGCCCTCCATAACCTCTCCAGTAGGATCTGAATAGGTGCCTGAGTGGATGAAACGGGGGTTCAAGAAGTACCCTGCTGCATGGATAGGTTGGTGGAGTTGATTGTTCCACCTCCTATCGATAATCTCCCATATGGGATCAAATTTGAGGCTGTCCCCCTTATAATAACTTTTAATAGCCTCCTTGGCCCTATCCATGGCCTCATAAAGATACGCCATTGGGGTTTGATCCCCATCCACCAAGCGAAGCACTCTAACCAAGGGCTCTGACACCTACAATAAAAATTTAAAAATGCAAAAAAGGATTAGAGTTACAATTTAGTAATTTACAAATTTACAATGAAAGACATTAACTTCAAGAAATATATTTAATTTGAATTTAGATTCAAACTCAAAGTTTTGAAGTTACCTTCACAATCTCTGTTGCTCTTTGTGCAAAGAGGGGCTCGAAGACAATGTTTTGAACTCTTTCTCCTTCTGGCTTCTTTGAATAAGGTGAGTCTACCCATGCTTGACTCACAAACATTTGTTTCAAAGCGTCAAAGCACCAAGAATGCTTTGCAACGTTAAGAAAACCGTTGCAAACCTTGTCACACCAGGTCTCACCAATTCTCTCCCTTTGGTGTGCTCCCTCATCAAGCTGAGAACCCAAGGGTGATTGTAGATATATTTAGTGATCCTCCTTCCATCCTCTACAATCGGTGTGACCCAATCTAATTTGCCTATGTCCTCCAAAAGAAGGTCAAGGACATGGGCAGCACATGGTGTCCAAAAAATTGTGTAGTGTTTATCTTGGAGGATTCTTCCTGCTGCCACATATGCTGCTGCATTGTCAGTTATGATTTGCACCACATTTTCAAGCCCAACCTCCATGCACACTTGCTCCAACATTCTAGCCAAATTTTCTGCATTTTTTACTATGCTGGAGGCATCCACGGATTTCAAGAACACCACCTCATTTTTGCAAGAAACCAAAAAATTAATGATGGTACGGTTTTTTCCATCCGTCCACCCATCAGAAAGTATAGTGCAGCCATATTTTTTCCATTCTTCTTTTTGTTCTTCTATTGCTGCCCTTGCCCTTTCAGTTGCATTAGAAAGCAACCTACAAGTACAAAGTGAAATTAAGTACACAGTTTTAATTTCTAAACAAAAAAATAGCTTAAATTAATCATAAAATAAACTTAAAAAACATAAATTAAACTTAAAGAATATAAACTAACCTCCCACTCAAGTCTTTGCGTGAAGGTGCCTTGTAGCCTTTCCCTGCAACTGTCAATGCGGTCACCAAATTTTGCCAGTAAGGTGAGCTTGCCACATTGAAAGGGCTGTTGTTGAAGTACCAAAAATCGGCACAAGCAATATCTGCATGCTCATGCACCTCCTTATTCCACCCCATTGCCTCTAAAGAAGGTTGTGCACCAGGTGTGTTTCTAGGCACAAAAAAATCACCAATGTGTGAACTCGTGGTTGTGCTTGTAGGTGTTGATCTTGACCTTGGTAGTCTACTAGAGGTACTCGAATGGATGGAGGTGGTGGCGGGTTGCAGCGATTGCCTTCGCACACGTGGACCACGAAGAGATCCCACTATGTTGGCTGCTATATCATCATCATCTGAGAGTGACTCAAGGTTGACTGCAGCACCTTGAGAAGAAGCTATGGCAGCTTGCATTGCCGCTTTTGCCTTTGCTCTTTGCACCTTTTTTTCTTCTGCAGCGGAAAGTATTGCATTCATTTGTCTTTTTATTTCGTCATTGGTGTTTAGGCACTCCTTAGCATCACGTCTAGGGATGCCTGCAAGGTGGTATTTGAGGCGATTGATGCCTCCACTGTATACATTTTTACACCTAATGCAATACACTGTTCCAGGTTCTGGTCCTTCATATGCATATTTCCAAGCAGGATCTCTAGCTCCTGCTGGACGAGTGCCTACATATTCCCCACTCGTAGGCATGGATGGGGCTGAAGTAGGGGTAGAAGCGGATTGAGAAGCCATTATCAATTAACCTACAAGTACACACACAAAAGTGAAAGCACAACTTGTTAGCTTTTTGATAAAAAATTTTAAAACAAGCTAAATTAGATTAAATCAACATAGATTACTTTAAATTAGTAATCTAAGATTCTAAACATATAGATTAAATCAATATAGATTACTAATCCAAGATTCTAATCATTTTCATAAAAAAAATTGGATTAAAAAAAGAAATTAATAAACTAGGGTTACAAAAAAATGTAAAAAATAGAAAATTACTTTAAATTAGAAACAAATTAAGCTAATATATGATTTTAAATATGTTTTCAACAAACAAGAAGAATCAAATTAAAAAAAACAAACTAGGGTTTGAAAAAAATATCAAAAAAATGAAAAATCAACAAAATATGAGAAAAAATCAGAAAAAAAGTGTCACAAATTCTTGTTTGGATGAATCTAAATCTTCTTTTCAACAATATAAATGTATTTAAATCTATTTTACAATTCATTCATGATGTTTTTTAAACATACAATCAACAAAAATGAAGAAAAATAAATAAAAAAGAAAGAACAAGCAAAAACAGAAAACCTACCTGGAAATCCAATTTGCCTTTGAAATCCGATGAAATCCTCCTTCAAATCTCGTCTCCTCAACGTAAAATCACTAAAAAATGGTGCAAAATGCTCTAAACTCCATTTTTGCTCTGCCAAGAGTGAAAAAAACTCAAAAAAACCAAATGCAATGACCTTTTGGCCGCCGGCGGACTTCATAGTCTGATCACACGAGTTTTTTTTAAAAACTCGCCGTTTTTTTGTGAAAAACTAGCCAAAAAGTCGGCGAGTTTTTCACAAAAAACGGCGAGTTTTTTTGGCGAGTTCTTCTCGCAAATACTCGTTTCAAAAAAAAACTCACGAGTTTATGGCGAGTTTTCCAACTATGCTCTAACCAATCCAGTTAGCCCACAAGGGTCCAAGAAAAGGGCTAACACACTGCATCAGGTGACTGACTAGAGTGGGGACATCACATAACACACTGATCTCTGCCAAAAGGGACCCTCTAACCATCTAAGTTAACCTAGGAGGGCCAGTGATAGGCTAAACCATCAAAAATTGATGCTCACGAAAATGGGGACATTACATTTTGCTTCATGGCCGGTACTATTAAGCTCAATCTGATTACTAGTTTGCATATCAACGGCGAAACTATCACAAGAACTTACCAAAATATTTTGCACAACATGCAAACTATCTCCAAGTGTATGCAAAGAGATACACTCAAATGTTAGCACACTCTGTAACTGTTCTCCATCATCCTCGTATTGAAAATCATCAAGGATTTTCACTTATCATAATCCTTGCTCATTTTGTTACCCTCTAAACATGACATATCAACATTTTTAACATCCCAAGCTTGCTCCAAAATAAGCAATTCTAGTTCAGAAAGACAATTTGATTTCGCTTTGAAATCCACGTCTACATCCACATGAAAAGACTCATGACTAGGCCCATTGAGTATGCAAACCTCATGGTCATCTGCTGCTTCAAACTCATCAAAACAGATTTCTGAGTTTGCATCAACATGCACACTTTCATGCTCATCATAGAATGCATCATTACCATCAAATGGCTGCTTGTCTTCATCCACATTATCATTATCATGATCAGCTGGTTCATCATTGGAAAGAGAATCAAAAACACATGCATCATACCTCAAATCTTGAAGATTATCATCACTATCAAAATCAATGTGAGAAGCACATAACAACTGAGAGTTATTCACATGTGCACATTTATGATATTCAGTGGTCAAGAGATTTGAAATTTGTTCACAACTTAATAGATCATTGTTCTGATCCATTCTTTCAACCACTTCCTCTCCTTGACCTTCACTAGAATTGAATGCATTATCAAATTGTAAATCAGGATATCCCATAGTGTCATCATCATCAAAATCTGAGAACTCAATGGACTAATCATAAACTGGATTTCCCCAATCATAGGAGATTGAATTGCTAACAACCTTGTCAAAAGCATGCTCACAATCCGTATGCAGCCACCATATAGATCATTGCCACTCTGATCACAAATGATATGAGACGATTGTCGTTGCCACCTAGAAACCAATTTTGGATTTAATTATTTTGCCACAAATAGTTTTGTCGCTAATGCAATTTCATAGCCCCATCACTAGTGACTGACGAGAGGTCATTGAATTCCTCCAACCTCCTGTGCCTCCATCCTCGAGTTGGTTTGCTATATAGAAAACTTGGCTTTAAAGCTCAATTTTATAATGGCCCCTCAAGATAGATGTCACATACAAGCAATAATGCATCCAATTACAATTGAGGTAATTTTTATTTTTTATAATTTTTTGACAGTTTTTAAATTTTGACAAACTTTGACTTCATACAATATTTTTATAAGACTTTTAGACTACGACATAAAATATCTCTTTACAAACTAAAAAGATATTTTTGAAATATTAGACAATTACTAGAAAATAACAACCTACCACTTGCAAAATATGGTCAAACTTTATCTTGCAGGAAATAGCTCCAATGTTGAACAGGAAACATCAAGCAACCATGTAAAATGTAGATTATTAAGTGTGGATTGATATCACGAGAGATCCCAAATAATTGAAAAGCATTTAAGATGAGAGTAAGGAAAACTGGTAATCAAGTCACTATATTTCTGCTCCCTTTTCAGCAACAAACTTCTCACAAAATACTAACAATATCTTCAAATGATTTATGGGTTTTATTCTACTCTTTCTCTTCTTTCCAAAACATTTTGAACTTTGAAATTTTGTTAAGAAACGAAGTCATTGCAATTTTCCTATGACTGTGTTAGACTATTAAAGAAATGTCATTTTTTTTTTACATTCAAGTTTTCCAATGCCCAGCAAAATGAAATAATAATACATTTATGCAGTAAAAGATTTAAATTATTTCCACACAGCAGTTTTCAATGCCTTCATATGGATTTTAAACATACCTTCAACATATTTAGCACACTCAGCCACGAGGTTGTCTTTAAAATACGGCATAGCAAATGGAAGTCTTCAACAATCTTCACGTGCAGCAATAGATTCTTCCTTCACGTGCCTTGCACAACAAATTGCTGTCTGTTGTACCCAAAACCAAAATTTTTGCTTCACTAAGGCATTTTGCTTAATTGAGTCTTAATCTTGTTAAAGTGTTGTCAAAAGGTCGTTTTTGGGGTTTTCAAATATGGAGTTGGTGTCCGTGTCATGTCAGTCTGTTACTGAAGAGATTTAAGAAAATTGAAAATTTGAAGGAAAAACATCAAAATCTTCTCTCTGGAGAAGGGAGCAACTTTCCAAATGGGCGCCCTATCTTTTAGGGGCTCAGATCCTGTTTTTAGGGTTTGTCACCTCCAGCAGACATTTGTCCGGCATCACGTCAGCTTCGCAATGAGCTATCAAGCCTGTCAAACGGATCTGTTTCGGGCAAGTTACGGAAGTTACGGTGTAAAACGAGGCGAAAGCGAGAATTGGCTAACACTGGTGAAAAGCGCAGCTTTTCAGAAAGGCGCCCAAGTTTTTCAGGTCTTTAATGCTTTCTTTCTGATGATTTCAGATATTCAACGTTTCCATGTTACGTTCAGCTTTCCGTTCCCTGTCTCCGTCAGATCAGAAGATGTCTCAGCAGCTCGCAGTCAAGGTTTTTCTATTATTTTTGTCGTTTCCAGAAATGGCTAAGTCTGGAATGAAAAGAGCAACTTTTGAAAGGGGCGCCCTAGTTTTTCACCCCTCAGATGATGTTTTCTTGGGAAACGTGACTTTGCAGCTGTCGTGCAGTATGAAGTTAGATCCGCAGCGAACCTGAGATCCAGTCCTGAAAGTTGATAAATCAGAAGTTATGAAGGATTTATTTTTCCCTTCGTACGAAATGCAGAAGTCAAAATTTGACTAAGTCTGAGAAAAAGCGCAGCTTTTGAAAAAGGCGCTTGGATTTTTGAGCCTTCAGATGACAGTTTTATGACGTACAATCTCAAGATATCTTTTGATCAGTTTTTACTAAGCTTTGCAATGCACCTGTCAACCAGCTAATCGGAGAAGTCAATCAACCAGTGTCAGAGGATGAACAGAGGTCCCGACAGAGGTTTTAGCTTAAGTTTTCATGAAATTTGGCTAAGTCTGGAATTCGCCTTAAGAGGTCAAAGTTGGATTTTCGAAAGTGAGTTGACTGGACGCCTTAACTGGAGTTCTGACTGCGGTTAGACTAAACGATTTCTGGGTTGTCATCTTCAGTTCATATATTGGCAGGTGGAGTGAGCTTTCAGTTTGCATGTCGAGTTAACTAGTTTGCATGTTCAGTTAACTACCTTGCATGTTGAGTTAACTTGATTGCATGTTGACTTAACTGAAGATTATCACTGAATGTCAACTGAAGTTCACATGCATGGCGATTTTGGTTGCAATTGTGAAGATTTTAGTGAAGATGGCGCTTCATTAAATGTCAACTGAAGTTCAAGAAGGGACGCCATATTTTGGTGAAGCATTATTTTGTGAAGCATGAAGCATATTTTGGTGAAGTATGGTGCATGAAGTTGTTAACTTTAGTTTCAAAAAGGGTCGCCATATTTAGATTTTATTAATGAAGCATAAATTAGTGAAGCTACGCACTTTTCAAGGAATGGCAACTTTAGTTTCGAAAGGGTTGTTATTTTTAGAAATGAATTGAAGCATAAGAGTGAAGTTGGCGCACTTCTTGAAGGCCAACTGAAGTATGAAAAGGGTCGCTATTTTTAGAACATGATTATTGCATGAAGATGGCGAATTTCTTATCTCAATCAACATTGTTAACTGAAGTTATCAAAAGGCACGCCTTAGGTCAATTTGTGAATCCAAAGCAAGGTTGAAGATGGCGAACTTGATAAGGTTGCTAACTAAAGCTAAAATTGCATGGTTGAGTTGAACTGGAGACTTGAAAAGGGTAACCCTAATGCATGACCACTTATTTAGCTTGTTCCTGTTTCAGTTAACTGTGATGGGGTCCAATTAGAAGCCAAGCGCCATTTTTCAAGGATTTCATGCTTTGTACGAATTTCATTAATAAAAGTCTATTCATTTCAGCAATGGCGTCCATTATTTCATCATCTTTTGCTATGAAGCTCATATTCTTCTTGAGCGACCAGCAAGCTAAAGGTGATTCAGGTGTCCGTTTTCAGCGTTCTTCGAAGCTACGAGTTCAAATTGTTCAGAAGAAGTCGATTCTAGACTTTATTTCCACTTTGCATGCAGGTTTTATCAAGATTCGAAGAAGAGATTTGCAGATTTTTCAGAAGCGAACAAGCAAAACTTTCTATCTTCTGTCTTATTTCTTCTATTTCTCATCTTAGGTACTTTCTTCGCATGTCAAAGAAATTCAACATATTTTCAGAATCTGGTCATCTGGGTTCGCATATTTCAGCATTTGCAGCAAAACCCACGTCTTAGATTTTTTCGAGAAAATCGCCCCGTAGCCTTCATTCTGAAGCTCTGTGCTTTTTTCCGAGAATTTCTTTGCATGTGGGCCAAAATCACATCTTTTTGTAAATCTCATCATCTGGGTTTGTTCAGAATTCCGTTGTGCATAAAACCCATGTTTCAGATTTTCTCATGAAAAATTGCCCAAGGAAGCTCTAAAAACATCTGCAGTTCTCGACTGAAAAGTCTTTGCATGTTAGGCTAAACGGCGTTTTTTCACAATTTTGACGTTGTGGGTTGTCTTAGAATCCTTTTCTAGACAAAACCCATGTCTCAGAATTTTTGGTGAAAATTATCCTCCGACAGGCTATTTTTAGCCTCACCAGGAGCCATTTTAGCTTTCCAGAGAAAATTGTCAGAATATAGTCGTGTTCACAGTCAACGGGCAAGTTTTTCAGAAGGCGGTTCAACTAGACTGAATTCAAGATCAAATCGGTCTTAATTTAGGTTTTCATCAGAGCAGCTGACAATGAAGCGTTAAGTTGCAAAAGGAACAAAGATCACTTCATTTACGGAGCCGCCAAAGTCACTCAGATCCTGTGAAAATGGTACCTACGCTGATCTCGAGGTTGTACAAACTGAGTTTTAGAAGCATGTTTGTGATATCTTGATGGAGGTTCTGATCATATTTTCAGTGATTTTAGCTAGTTTCAAGAAGGCGACTGAAAATGTTAAAGAATGTATGCATACAGTCAAGGAAAGTGACAGAGAATTAAAGAAAAAGACTGTTGTTTGGAGCAGTGTCAAAGTACCAGATGACAGAGAGATCGATGAGTTCTTGGTCAAAGTGTTAGACCGAGTTGACATGGAGTGATCTGTCAGTTGGAACGTGCAGTTAGTTTCGAGGGTTGAGTCCTGAGCAGCAGTTAACTTGACTTCCAGTCTTCAGTTCACTTGCTGACTTAACACATGCTTATCTCATCCTTGGAATTATCAACACAGGAGTTAGGGTTAGGGTTTCCGCTAATCGGCTGTAGTGGCTGCTTAACTTGCTTTAAATAAGGACGGCATGCTTGCACATGGTCCATTTAGGTTATTTTAAATCGTTAATAATGGTAGCTTTCCAGTTAATCGATAGTTTGCTTCATTAGGGTTTGGCAGCAAATCTTGCATGCATTGCAAGACTGTAGATGACTCAAGGTGATTTTAGGGTTACCTACACCTTGATGTATATAAATAAGAGTTGTTGCTCATTTGTAATTAACTTTTGCTTGAGAGAGAAATATATGCTGCGCCTACCTTGCCCTCAATATTGCTCTTTGGTATTTGTTCATGTGTCTTTACTATTACGATTAATTGTTATGCCACATAGGGTTTCATGCAATTGTAATGGTGAATTCTTTTCTGTCTTGTGAATCTTTTATCATTTCAATCAAGTGTTATGCCACATAGGGTTTCGTGAGATTGTGATGATAAAATCGTTTTGTGAAGTCTTTACTACTTTGATCAAGTGTTATGCCACACAGGGTTCCATAAGATTGGCGTGGTAAATTCCTCCCATAGTTAGATAAATCTGTTTTGTGTTAATTTACCATTGTGATCAATCATTATGCCACATAGGGTTTCGAGAAATTACGGTGATAAATCTGTTTGTGAATCTTTATCATTATAGTCAAAGGTTATGCCACATAGGGTTTCGTGAGGTTGTGATGATAAAGGCTGTTTTGTGAAGACTTTACTATTTCGATCAAGTGTTATGCCACACAGGGTTCCATAAGGTTGTCTTGGTAAATTCTTAAATCTGTTTTGTGCCCAATAAGCTTGTTTAGATTGAGATGATAGTTGCGCCACCTTGCCTTCAAGTAGAGAATCTAAACTCGTTTATCGTCCAATAGTCATCCCTGCTCCATTTCCTTATGCTCTGTTTTCTTGAGGAAACTGGATAGATTTAAAGTAGTTAGCTTAGTTGTAGTTAATGATCTGCGCAACCAGAAAATCCTTAGCTGCAACGTTCTTGGTTTTCTTAACCTTGTGCCTCTTCCAGCTGAGAACAAAAAGATAGGACTTAGATTACTTTTCTTTTCCATGCATTCTAGCACAACGAGGGAGCTTCCCCTCCTAATTTGAAGAGCACTCATTGCGTAGTGTACATAGTTGTCCGTACAAACCTGCACTCCAGAGGTGTTAGATTTGACGCCAACACTGTCTATTGCAAAGATTTTATACCCCATCCTTATGTTGATATGATCTTTCCACACGTAGCATTGGCAATCACTTTTTTCACAACACAGAAACTAATAACGCTCTGATACCATATCAGAGATTTTAGGAGAGTTTATAGAAGCTATAAAAGATTATACCCAAATATGTGCTTCTATATTCCATTTTTTCGTTCAACAATATATTACATATATATAGGATTTTCATATCCTATTTTATAGTAAACCTCCTATAACAACTCTCCTAAATATATGAGTTGTTGTAACTGAAGCGCACAAAGATATACTAAGAGGGGGGGTGAATCAGTATATCAACAAACTTTTACCCTTTACAACCTCTTATCGACTTCAAACTCTTAACACAAATCAACTTATGCAAGAATATCACAATATGAACAAGTTGACACCAACAATTCTACTTTATGAATTATATAAGCTTTTACAAAGAATGTAGGCACCAACCTACTTGAATCACCAATTATGTATTTTAGTAGGCACCAACCTACAAAGAGTACCAACTCTTAATCCTGATTCAGTAAGCACGAACCTACAAGGAGCAATAACCCCTAAAGCTGATTTAGTAGGCACCAACCTACAAGGAGCATCAACCCCTAAAGCTAATTTAGTAGGCACCAACCTACAAGGAGTACCAACCCCTACTTGCCAAGCACCAACCTAGCAAAGATTATAATTTGAATGATAACATTCCACCTTCAATTGTTGCTTCCTCAACAGATGATGGACAATTCTGCTCAACTAATTATGCCTTCACAAAGAACTTGTAGATATTATGCTCTTTACAATTCAATTACTCACTTTAACCTCAGACCTTTTCACAACCCTCATAACTTCTTCATGAACTCCAATATGCTGATAAGAAATGGCTTAATATGCTGATCAAATTAACCTTGATATTCCGCTCCAAAAACGACTTATGAAGTCTACACAAACTGATTATCAAATTGGCTCAATTATCTTCACAAGGTCTACCCAAAATGCTCATAAACCTTCAACAATCTGTTCATAGATCACTATTTTTGATGTTCTATTTTTCTCAGCCTTCTACTTGTGTTCAGAAGATATATATTTTATTTTTCCACAAACTCAGAAAATTTCCATTATATTACTTAATCAAAGATCATATTCAATGAATTCCATTACACCCAAATCTGGTTGCTTTCAATCACATATGATATTCAATTAAAGTCCTTCTGCTGTTCTGTTTTGCACAGCCATCAACACCACACCTGATTGTGTTCTAAAAATATATCTTTTTCTTCAACACACACAACTCAGGACTTTTCAGATGATATACATTATTTTACACTCACACATACAGCATGTGCTTGGATGGTATAATCTTTATTCACACACAGCCGCTACAACTTCATTCACAAATAATTTTCAATAAAATCTACAACACACCCACACTATAATATTTCCTTCACAAAAATCTGCTTGAATTCATTCTTTTATCTGTATACTCATATTCATATACCTGATGCTATGTATATGATATTTTCCCTTTAAATGCTCAGAAAATATTCATTATTCACACAACTTCAACAATCGCAAGTCACAAACTTTATATACATCTCTCCATACCTTGATGAAGAGTGACGTCCCTTGTAAAAGATGATAGTTTTTGTCTTATGCGTGCTTTTTAATTTTGTCTTATGTGATTGCTCTTTTACTTAATTTATTCGTTGCACTTTTACTTAATTTATTCGTTGCATTTAAACATACCTTTTAATTTTCATTAATGGCACCATGTCTTTATTTTTACTAATCGCTGCCTTAGGACTTTTTGTCTTTATCGGCCTTTTTTTTTTGTCTTATTTGATCTTGTCTTTTCTGTATTTTGTCTTATGTGCTGCACAGAAATTTTTTGTTTTAATATTCAGAAAGATATTTACTTGTTTTTTGTTTTATTCACTTCCTCAAATCCTTTGCTGCTTTTCATAGATGTATTTTGCTTCCTTCTATTTGTCTTAATTATAATTGCTGATGTTATAAGTGTATTTGCATCCTTCTTCAATATTTAATATTTCATTCTTGGACAATCTCATATATGTGTATATCTGATTTTGTCTTCTATGTCTTCACTCAAGCCTGCAAACACTCTTATCTTAATACTGTATTTATAATGGTCTACTTCTTAATCTGATTGCTGCTCTAGATATGCAAATCATTCATTTGTTATTTCTGGAATATATTTCTTGTGTGCTATTGAGGAAGTCAACTAGCATACATTGTATATATATGTTCTTCATAAAACAAATTGCAATCCTTCACTTGATATTGACTATTCACTTTGACATCAATGACAACTTTGCCAACAATCTCCACTGACTGTCTTTGACATCAATGACAATATTTCCAACAGTAACAACTCAATACAAATAAACAAACTAACACTCATACAACTAATTAATTCTATATTAACCTATACATATGACAAACAAATAATTATTATATGCATCTTATGAATGATGTAATATTCCTAACAATTACATTGGTGCTGAATTTTGCAAGTTTAATTTCAGATCTGGTCAAATAAGAAAATTTTTGGAAGATTAATTTGTGCCAAGGGATTGTAGACAAGTTTGAAAATTTGATTATTGAGAAAAATTGGTCAAATGTGAATAGATTTATTGCTGTTTTGTTGGTATGCGCCAGCCAAAATAGTCCTTGCAGCGAGCATACATCCCTTATTGCTACTAGATCCGTTGTACCTCTGCTATTATAGTATAACTCAGATCTAACAATTGTTTGGCTTGTTTTCAGCGCAATCACCACCATTCTACAGTTTCTATAAGTATGATTTCTATCCAAGCCGCCCCCACACATCAAATCGGCCATCTATATACAATAGTACAATGCATGTGAGTGGGTATTTTATCATTATAAATTTTTGAAATTGATGTCTAAGAGTTTGTTGATTGAATATTCAAAAACATTGCTTTCCAGTTTAGCATATCAGCATTTTTGTAATTTTCAAGCAGTTATAATTAATAAAAATCAGATCTATATGTTTCATCATTCAATGCAGTGTTCCATGGGATTTCGGGGACGGGGACGGGGGGGACGTGTTTCGGGGACGCGGGGACGGAGGGTCTAAGTTTGGGGGCGGCAGGGGGACGGCGGCGGGGGGGCGGCAGGGTGCTGAAATACATATAGTACTTGAAAAAATAGTTATAAAAAGATGTATAAGTATAAGAATTATAGATCTTGGAGACAACTAGGAGTCCCCTAGACGTCTTGAGGACACCCCAGCATGCTCGAAGTCCTAGTGGCGTCTTGGAGACAGCAACACTGGTGGTGGGATGGTGGCGCTGGTGGTGGGCTGGTAGGGGGACGTCCCCCCCAAGTCCCCAAGTCTCCGAAACGTCCCCCTCTAGGAAACGCGGGTTTTTTTGGGGGGGAAGCGTCCCCGTGGAACACTGATTCAATGTAATATTGTCATTTTTATATATTCTTGTTTCTACCATATCGTTCATCAAAAGGGAACATCAAAAATTGCAATGTATTATATGGTTGGTGAGCACATCAAATATCATCTAAAGTAGAGAACCAACCATCCTCCTTTTTCATTTCTCAAATGTACCAATCCCCTTTGCATTTATTCTTACATCAATATCTTTTACAATCAAAGATATGTTCTTCGTTAGAACATGCAGTCATAAGCATGTATAACTCTCACAAATATGATCTTTGCCCCAGCCTATTAGAACTCGATGGCAATTGCTACATTTAAAATTTATGTTCAAAGTGAATATTTCCCCTCTAAACTCTTGAGAACATTACTACAAGGGTCAGATGGACAGATTGTGAACTATGATGACCTACTATTGTATTATGTAGAGGCCCTTTGCAAGTCCAATGAAGTGCATTTTATTGTTCTAAAAGGTTTTTCATCAACACCATTGCTATTGTTCTCAGAGGAATTTCTCTATCATTTATTAAGATTTTAGGCTCTAATAGCATCCCTTGTACTTATTCGAAGAGCAATCTACACTCCAAACCAAAAAAGAGGCTATTATTTAAATGGTAGAGCACCTTAACATGCTAATGGGATGTCATAGGTTTGAATCCAGCTGATTTAAGTAAAAGAACATGATTCAAGAGCTAGACTAGGAACCTTAAGCAAAACATTTTCAAATGAAGGAGGATGGGGGATCATGAGTGGGGGTGTTGTAATAATAATTCACACTCCATATCCAATAGCTGTAATGTCCCTCTTCGCCTGATGATCATTCATAAAGAATTTCTCTAACCTTTACATTCCCGGAGGTTAGAAAATTAAATGTTTACTAAGGGAATATAAGAATAATTAAATCAAGGCCCAAAAAAGCTATAGTGTCCATTTAATTATATTTAATTATTCAAGTTGTTTATGAGGGGGCCACTTTTTAAGTGAAGTCTTCTTATTACTAGGTGAACTCAATCAAGGTGGTCAATAAATTAAAAGGAAGCCTAAGTCTATTCATATCAAAAAGGGGCGATTTATTAATAAGGAGATAAGATCTTATTTTGGAGTCGGTCGCTTTTTGAGGGGAAAACTAGCAACAAAGAAATGATAAAAGGCTCGATTGGAATGAGGGAAGGATATAGAACGCATTCTTGATTTGATTTTCTTTCAACGAGCCATGAAGAAGGTCTTTTCCAGGACGAAAATTAGCAACAAAGAAATGATAAAAGGCTCGATTGGAATGAGGGAAGGATATAGAACGCATTCTTGATTTGAATTTCTTTCAACGAGCCATGAAGGTGGTCTTTTCCAGGACGATGATTTGGGACGAAACCCCCAAGTCATTAGGCGATTGAAGCAGTGCAGCATTCACAACTTGTTCTGGATAGGTGCACTAGTTTTGGTAGCATTTTAGTTGAGGCAATTGGGCAACGTCTGCCATTTTCTGGAGTTAATATCTATTGGTAAGGAGGTCGTGTTCATCTCAAAAGACCCTAGGCGTTGCTTCTACCAACAAAATAGAGAATTTCGAAATGGGGTTTGATGAATATTGAAACCATAAGGAAGGACGTTTTGGTTAGAAGCTGAAACGACGTTGTTTGCAGACCAAGAAGGAGTCGTTTCCACCATAAGAGGCTAGGCGATTCATTGAGAAGAGGAAACATGGCTTTGTGAGGGTCAACTAATCTTCCCAAGGAAAAACGTGACTGCAGGAGATCAAAACGTGAGAGACTGAGTTATCGCCAGAGCTTGGTGAAGGCGTTGAAACCCATTCCTCTGTTGTTTGTTGTGGCGTGGAATTCCTGGGAGGAGTCGCATCATTCTAAAGGTTTATATTGGCTTGACTTCATTCCATTCTCCATCCTTGAAGGTCATTTGACACTGTTCCTGTGAGCTGGGCGATGTGAAAGCAGATTTCTGTAGTTACCAGGCATATTGTGGCGTCCCTATGGCAACTTTAGCTCATTCTTGACTCATGGCTACATGTTTACCAGGTCTGAGCACTTTGTTTGCATGAATTGTTAGTATCTTGATCTATAACCAAATTATCTGCTGAGAAAAGGAGTCTAGTGTTTACTGTAAAAAACTGAGTCTGCTATCTGTGTATTTCAGCCCTAATACAGTCAGAATTTGTATCAAGTCTACTGTCGCAAATTTACAGACCTTTCTATGAGCTGTGATGTATGGTCAGGTTGGTCTTAGTGTGTCTAAACTCCAAGGTGGATGAAATAGATTTTTATACTGTTTCAGTCATTAATTTATCTTGGTAATATATATATACTGTTGTAGCCACATTGCCAGTATATTCTGAGCAATTTCTGAGACTGAATAATCTGTTATATATTTCTGAGTATAATATTCTGCAAAAATCAGATTTAAATAAGGTCTGAAACATCATATTCTACTTTGCCAATACTGTTTATGCATATTTTTGGGTTGGGTCAATCTATCTTCCACCGTTCTTGGTTAAGATTGATAAAATTGAGGATCTATCAAATAGAGAAAACATTGAAAATTTACACCTTCCGAATAGGGTTCATTTCAGTGGTATTAGAGCCAAGAATCCTGCCAGCCTGTTGGGGATTTATTATTGCATGTCAGTTTGGAGGATACCCAGAACGTTGCATTTTACCTTTTTGATCAGTTGTGAAATTGGGTTATTGCATGCCACATAGATATTTGACTAGAAGTAGGTCAGGACAATAGGAAGAAGGGCCTGAAATTAACCCAGCTCAATCTGAGATGGGGGATAGAGGTGGTGAAAACCCGTAGGGGAATTAACTTGACAATTTCTTGACCAACTTTGCCCAGCAGCAACAGCAAATGCTACAACAATTTCAGGACCATATGATTACAGCTATGGGTCAAATGAGAGTGGATCATGCTAGATCATGTAGATCAAGCAGTGGCCATAGCAGAAGTGATGCTGGTCACGGAAATCATGACAAAACAGCCACCAATGCTGTTAGGACAGGAAGCACAAAGTCTGATCGACCTTTACGTCCTAAATTTGTGCCAAGGCGAACCAAGGAAGGAGCAATTCCGGAGTTGGAGGAAGAAACAGACATCACTGTTGCTGTCATGGTGGCCCACGATGAATATAGAGCTCTTCCACCTGATGTGAGGACGTTAATCAATCTAAATCAGTTTATGAATCAGCGGAAAGATAAGGCCAGAGCCAAATTAGAAAGGAAAGAAAGGGGTCTCAGAAGGCAAACCGGTCAAGGTAATCAACCCAAAGAATACAAGGAAGCATTAAATAAGATTCCTTTACTAACCTTTGATGGAAGCGAGAAGATAAGTGCCAAATCATGGGTGCATAAACTTGACACATTCCTGTCCTTGAAACCTATGGAAGAAAAGGCTATACAATTTGCTACGATGCATCTGGAGGGTGTAGCATATGACTGGGGGCACCATGGGTTGGTTTCATAGAATCATGCCATGATACATTCATATGAGGAATTTGTCGATAAACTGATTGCACGCTTTGACCGAAAGGATATTGAGGTTTACTACAAGGATTTGGCTTAGGTGAAGCAGACTAGACATGTTGAGACTTACATCAATGAGTTCCAAAAGATAGCAGTCATGGTTCTTGATATGTCTGAGAGGTGCATTACTATGATGTTTGTTGAGGGTCTGAGTAATAGATTGAAGGGTTTAGTGAAGGCTCATAAGCCTAGTACACTACATGATGCCATTGGCCTAGCCCTTGATTTGGAAACTACACTGCCCTTCCAACCTCAAAGAAAGACCTCCAGTGAATTTCAGTCAAAACAAAAGGATTTCAATCAACAAAAGAACACCCCACCGAAACCTAAACAGGAATCCAAAAATTAACTTCGTAGGAAAAATTTATGCTTCACCTGCAAGGAGCCCTGGGAGCCTGGCCACCGTTACCTTGGAAAAGGTAAGGTGCATTACATAGAGGTCCATTCCGATACTAATAAGGAGGTTGACACGAGTTCAGATAGCAAGAGATATAGCTCATGGTACTACTGTGGCACTATCGGGAGTTCCTAAGTATCATCCATTTCGAGTGAGAGGAGTTCTTAAGGGACAGCAGGTCACTTGTCTGATTGCCAATGGAGCCACTCACAACTTCATTGACGAGGGATTGTTTGTGAGGTAGGGATTGCAAGTTGACGAATTTCCAGGTTTTAGAGTTATGATGGTTGATGGATTTAAAATGAGTTGCACTAAGAAGGTTCCTCAGTTGAGTGTGCAGTTGGATGATTATGCGGTCACTGATGATTTTTATGCGGTTGGGATTGGTGAATCTGATGTTGTTTTGGGCATTCAGTGGCTACAATCACTTGGCATATATATCCAGGATTTCCAGCAAATGGAGCTAGAGTTCACAACGGATGGGAAGAAGATTGTATTAAGAGCTTTAGTGGATGGTGCTCCAAGTGTAGCGATAGCAAGGGGGATGGAGGCTTGTTTTATGGATGATGAGATAAATGATTCTGCATGTTGCATGACACTTTCACTTCCAATTATGAGTCATTGACCTTATGAGGATTGGGAAAGCATGATAATCAAAGTAGCGTTGCAGTCTTCTGCGAAGACCAAGGTATGTGATGATGAGTTTTTTTATTACATGTTGAGAATCATTATACTACTTTCTAGGAGAAATAAGGTGATGTTATTTGCAGATTTCCCGCAGTGTTGTGTTTCAGATAATAGACTTTGCAGATTTCTAAGATTGATATGGGATCCTGGAAGTTGGTGTTCGATATGCAGGAATCGATTGCTTGGGGCAAGCAATCTCCGAGAAGGGAGGACTGTAATGCCCCTCTTCGCCTGATGATCATTCATAAAGAATTTCTCTAACCTTTACATTCCTGGAGGTTAGAAAATTAGATGTTTACTAAAGGGATATAAGAATAATTAAATCTGGGCCCCAAAAAGCTATAGTGTCCGTTTAATTATATTTAATTATTCAAGTTGTTTATGAAGGGGCCACTTTTTAAATGAAGTCTTCTAATTACTAAGCAAACTCAATCAAGGTGGTCAATAAATTAAAAGGAAGTCGAAGTCTATTCATATCAAAAAGGGGCGATTTATTAATAAAGAGATAGGATCTTATTTTGGAGTCAAGGGCTTTTTGAGGGAAAAATTAGCAACAAAGAAATGATAAAAGGCTCGATTGGAATGAGGGAAGGATATAGAACGCATTCTTGAGTTGATTTTCTTTCAATGAGCCATGAAGAAGGTGTTTTCCAGGATGATGATTGGGACGAAACCCCCAAGTCATTAGGCGATTGAAGCAGTGCAGAATTCACAGCTTATTCTGGGTAGGCACACTGGTTTTGGTAGCATTTCAATTGCGGCCATTGGGCAACGTCTACCATTTTCTGGGGTTGATATCTGTTGGTAAGGAGGTCGTGTTCATCTCAAAAGACCCTGGGCGTTGCTTCTACCAGCAGAATAGAGAATTTCGAATTGGGGTTTGATGAATATTGAAACCATAAGGAAGGATGTTTTGGTTAGAAGCTGAAACGATGTTGTTTGCAGACCAAGAAAGAGTCATTTCCACCATAAGAGGCCAGATGATTCATTGAGAAGAGGAAACGTGGCTTTGTGAGGGTTGACTGATCTTCCCAAGGCAAAACGTGACTGCAGGAGATCAAAACGTGAGAGACTGAGTTATCGCCAGAGCTTGGTGAAAGCGTTAAAACCCATTCCTTTGCTGTTTGCTGTGGCGTGGCATTCCTGGGAGGAGTCGCATCATTCTAAAGGTTTATATTGGATCGACTTCATTCCATTCTCCATCCTTGAAGGTCGTTTGACACTGTTCCTGTGAGCTGGATGATGTGAAAGCAGATTTCTGTGGTTAGCAGGCATATTGTGGTGTCCCTATGTCAACTTCAGCTCATTCTTGATTCATGGCTGTGTGTTTACCAGGTCTTAGCACTTTGTTTGCATAAAATGTTAGTATCTTGATCTGTAACCAAATTATCTGCTGAGAAAAGGAGTCTAGTGTTTGCTGTAGAAAACTGAGTCTGCTATCTGTGTATTTCAGCCCTAATACAGTCAGAATTTGTATCAAGTCTGCTGTCGCAAATTTACAGACCTTTCTGAGAGCTGTGATGTATGGTCAGGTTGGTCTTAGTGTGTCCCAGGTGGATGAAATAGGTTTTAATACTGTTTCAGTCATTAGTTTATCTTGGTAATATATATATACTGCTGTAGCCAGATTGCCAGTATATTCTGAGCAATTTCTGAGACTGAATAATCTGTTATAGATTTCTGAGTATAATATTCTGCAAAAATCAGATTTAAATACGGTCTGAAACATCATATTCTACTTTTCCAATACTGTTTATGCATATTTTTGGGTTGGTTCAATCTATCTTCCACTGTTCTTAGTTAAGATTGATAAAATTGAGGATCTATCAAATGGAGAAAACAATTGAAAATTTACACCTTCCGGACAGGGTTCATTTCAGCTTAGATTGATATATTCCTTCAACATGCTAATGGAAGACCCTAGGCTCAAGCCCTAGTGGATTAAATCATTAATGTAAAATAATAGTAATTTTTGTCAAGGATTTGTATTCCTATTTGTCCCAAGCGGTGTGCAAATCTTACTCTTTTGTTATGAAGTGCAAGTGTCCTAATTCATTGTCTGATCTTTCATTTCTTTCTAATTTCTATTCAAATATGCAAAATATAGAGAATTCAAAAAAGTGAAAGTGCAATATACTAGGCATTGTCCTACACCAACTGGTCATAATCTTTTACTCACCAATGTGTGGATTAGCTGACTCGTGTATTACAAATGCAAGAGATATCCCAACCTAATAAGATCAAAAAGTGAATCAATGGTTAGAGTTTCTATTCATGTTGATAATGTTACAAATTCTAGCTCATGAGACATAAACCATTTGGTAATATTTGGCTTTCTAATGTTCACTAATGAAGAATTTTGTGATAGCTAAAAAACTAAAATTTTGCAGATTAGCTTTATACCTTCAAATATACTCCTCTATTTGCTATCATGATAATTAAGGCATGTGTGTAAAATCACCTGTTTTACTTCAAAATGCCTTGTGGGTTTTGGAAAACATGTATACCACCACCTTAGAAGTGGTGTTAACTTACCCAAAGTTGACATTTTGAATATGACATTATTAAATTGTGAAAAATAACATCCATATCGAATTCATTCTTGAAAATTAGTTCTTTTTGAAAGAGTCAAGACTTTGATTACATGGAAAGAGCTTAACTCTGTTTCTAGATTTTCGCAAGATTTCAGCATGTTGTCAATATTATTTCTTCCTTACAGTTCAAAATCCCTCCTTTCTTATCTATAATCATATAGAGGGATGCTATCAATATCTAATTTCTAATAGTCTTTTTAGATTTGAGAAATTCAAACTCTTCTCACATCGAAAGATATAGATACAATTTTAATTTTATAAAAGTGCAGCTTCAACAATTTTGTGTCATGGTTGAAGCTTTTGGATATTTGCTTTCTAGTCAAGCAACTATGGGCTCCATGAAAAGTAGTATTCTTCCATGAGGATAAGGCAGATGATTTATTGTTGGGTATTTTCTAGATAACTCTTGTCTACCCATATTGAAGGAATGATACCTTGTACTGTCATGAACTTTCTATCAAGCCTCAAACTCTAGTACAATCAGAGCCAAGCCATCCTCTAGGTTTTCTAAAGCAGGTCAAATGGAAGTGAATCCAACCAAGGAAAAATTTCAGTTTACTAGTAATAATAATTTTTTCTAAAGATTTGCAAACTACTCATTGGCAATATATCCTTCATGGGATTGGTTTGGAAATTGTCTTTTGGAATAATAAGTCTATGTTGTTACTAGCCAAATTCTAGATTTATTCTAAAATTTTGGGTGCCACACATATAGACACCATTTTTGGTGTAGCCTACTCAACAATGATGACATTTTATTGCAATAATGTAAAACAATAAATGATTCTCATGTGCATACCCACTACATGTTTGTACAAGCATATTTGGTTTTTTATTTGTATACACCTAAAGAACCTTCAAACTTGTGTTTGCACACATGTTGTTATGCCCCTAACATTCTATCTTCCTAAGTGTAATAAGGGTAAATACTTGTGGCATGCTTAACCTTAGTATTTTCATTTATTAACTCTAGTCAATTCCTTAAGCTGACTTAAATAGGATGAAGGGGTGTCTCCCTACCTAATTATGCCTATAAAGAAGGAAGAGAAAGACTCCCAAACTATCATTAGTTGTAAGACTAAATTCATATTCTCATAGTCTTCCTTTTGGAGGTCCCCCCTCAAATTGGTCTGATATTTTATTTAAGTTTTCCTTCATTTCCACAAAATATCCTAATACATGTTATGGAAGCTCTCCAATGTATTCTTCCTATTTGTATTGTTATTTATATTTTGGAGAATCTCTACATATATGCCACATACTATGAAGCACAATTGGAAAACTTAGCAAGTTCGCATGGAACTCACGAGTTTTTTTGCAAGGCAAGTAACTTGCCAAAGATTTGAGCATCAAGTCCTACAAAGAAACAAGTTTCTTGCAAGTTTCTCTGTGAGACTCTCCTAAAACTTGTGGGTCTTCTCTATTGACTAGGCCATCAAAAAATTTATAGATCCTTTATAAAACCTTGATATTTTATGTTTTTTCTCATTTTCGTCTACAACTAATTACATAGTCAGAAGCATGAACTAACAATCAAGATATTGAGAGATTTATCAACATTGGTTAAAAGAGTTGAAATCATGAAAACTAGCCCCGAGACCTGTAAAGCCTACTTTTTTGCAGACGTTACTGCACTTGCACCCTAATACATTGATATATTTTGTCTAGACACCTTGTGATGATACTCATGTTACCGTTGATAGTAGTTAATTATCTCATATGCATGTGCATTGCTTAATGACATGTAATTATTCTAGTTTCATGTTTTATATTAGTGGTAATGTTTAATTATACCATGAACTTTTGTTACCATAGCTAGTCATTAATTTTGGATATGGTCAAATTATTACTTCAAATGATTTAATTATAATGGTTGTTAAGCCTAATGCCTAAGCTGGTCAGATATATGTGAATTTAAAAATTATAATAAATGATGGCATGTAAATTAATTACATTGGTAGGTGGAATATCATAATTCAATGCTGATACGAGATATAAATATAATTTATTTAAAATAGCAAGCCTCTATTGAATGTGTTTAGTGAATTTAAGAAACTAAATGTGTAATTTAAATCTATGAATTTTATAATGTTTAATTGGTGAAATTTAATTATTATAAATTATAGATTAGTTTTACCTATGTTGATGATATGAGATTTGCCCACTACTGTTATAAAGTAATTACTAAATAGTAATTGTCAATTAGTTATTAGTCGTAGGCTTATAAAGTCATTCCAAATTTAGGATATACTTTATGCTTTATTTTTATTTTTAGTATGTTATTTTTATTCATCCCACATTCATCATGTGGTTGGCCATCCTTCATTGTAATCCTAAATAAGAAAAATTTCAATTCTTATTTAATTAATCAATATCTTGGCTATCTTTATATGCTTGATTTGTGTAATCAATGCTCAACTAGAGTCACAAAATCTATGAGAGAGTGAATATCTAGGGATTGTTGCCAGCAAAGATGGATCAAGGAATTGCCAGTGTAGCATAGTAAAGAGCCAAAAGGATTCATACAAATTCACGTGCTGAAATTTATTAAATCACAAAAATTCCTTTCTAAAAATCACAAATTTGTTTTAATAGGAATTCGATGGCAAATTTTTTCAAAATCACAATTTTTTGAGATGAAAATAGTTGATTTCAAAGGAAAATTGCAGATTCTTTTTAAAACTCATGTGGGAATTTTGTCCTTGGAATCATGCAGATTCTTTTTGCAATAAACTGCATGCCATATAAACTAAAAATTCGTGCCAGGGTTTCTGCAAATTTTTCATGGCCCTTTTCTACATGAAATCACAACCCCCTTGTGCACAAAAAAAAAAATTATGGCTGTAGATTGAAAAAAAGCCTACAAATTTCTACATATTTTTGTAGTTTTTTTGGTAAATCGTGTTTTTTTTCAAGGCCACAAGTTTGCACGTCACACCAGCTAGGGCACACAACACAACCATCAAAAAAAAAAAAAAAAAAATTTCAAAATCACGGCTAAAGCAAAGTCTCAATTTACTATATTTTTTATTCATATTTGGGTATATATTTTGCTGCTAGGGCATGAGTTTTTGTGCCATATTTGCAAGTTACAGTAAAGGGCTTTGCTGAAATTCTGGTGTTGATAGGGAGGCATTTATTTATTTATTGTTTTGCTACGGTCAAATTCACAACGAAGTATTTTTTGTCTTACTCCAAAACTATAGTTCGAGGGAGGGAATAACAATATAAATGGCCTTGTTACCCAATATCAAGTTGGAAGGTAGCTAAAGATTCTCCATTAAAAATTATAATACATGGAAGCATTGTATGTTAACTAGTTATGAGTACTAATGCCTCACAAATATTATCCTTGGTAAAGATTCTCATTTGGGCATTGCAGGTAAAAACCAAGATAAATTTGAGAAGTGTGATAGACAAGCAGCCATGTTGATCAAGTTATCTGTAATAGATGAAATGTTTCCTGATGTCCAAACACAAACAATTTCAGCTAAAATTTGGAAGCATTTATGAGATTTTCAAGAGACTTCAAACAAGAGCAAAGCCTTCTTCCTAAATAATATATTATTTCTGATCATGATGGATGAGAAACCTGCATTGAAAGAAGAGCATTTACTCAAAATCAAGGACATCAGAGATGAGTTGTCAGCCACTGGTCAAAAAATGGAAGGATAAGACATGGTGCTAATCATGCTACAAAAAATTCCACATGTTCATGAACACTTTAGAGGCCCTAAATATCACCTCTATGATGTTGACCTTAAGTTTGAAGAGTTGTGTGATAAGCTTCTAAAATAGGACAGATGGAAAAAACAATTTGGTAATAGAAATGAGATAGAGGGGGTGGAATGGGCATTTGCAACCAAAGACAATGGAAAAGGCAAATGGTCACAAAAGAAAGGACAAAGTAGCAATGAGGATGCAACAAGGAATCTAAAGAACATCACATGTCATTATTATGGTAAGATGGGTCATATGAAGTACTACAAAAAAAATGCCGGTTAATCAACAAACCAAGCAAGGAGGACCTCAACAAAAGGCTCATATCATAGAGCATTCAAAGGAGTCGGCCTTCCATGCTTTCATGGCCAAAAAACCACCAGATTAGATTATGTCATCTACATAGTACATAGATTCAAGAGCATCACATCATTTCACCAACACGCATGACTGGTTTATATAGTACACTACTTGGAATGATTCAATGATATCTTCAATGGTGGGGAGGATGGTGGTCGGTAGAGGAAATGTGTGGATATCCTTTGGAGGAAAATATTATTTTTTCTCAATGTGTACTATGTGTCGGGAATGGAGCTTAATCTACTCTCATGAGTTAGATTATGAGACATTGCCCCCATCTAGATGTCATCTTTAGCAACCACAAATGCAACATATTTGACAAAGAGACCAAGAAGACTATTGCTATTGGTGTAGAAGATCCTAGACTATATAGTCTAATTGACACTAGATAGTTCAGCAAGTATGCATGGCAGGCAAGAATGCATCAGACATCAATACACTTTTGCATCAGCAGTATGGACAACTTAGTTTATCCTAGCTTTCTCAATTGACCCAAGAGAATTTGATAGATCAAACTATTAACATTCAGTAATAGATGCAAGGTGTTTGTGAAGCTTGCTAGGTAGGGAAGCAACACCACATTTGTAATGTCCCACCCTAGTTTGGAACAATTTTTAACGATTTCCCATGTTTGACAATGCAAGCATTTTGTCAAACAATTAGATTGCTACTATTCTACGCTAGTTTTTTTTCCAATCTTTCTAGTTATTTATGTAATGCAGTCAAATATATGATCTTTCCACCATTTATCATAAAATATTGCAAGCTTGATGGACAATAGTATATCTCATACAAAGAATAAGCAGAGAGTATATTCAGATTAGGAAACGACAATCAACAGTATTAACCAAAGATAGACTTAGTCATAAACATACCAATTTATTGTTGATCTAGAAATAACAGGCATACATCTGCAGTCCTCCAAAATGACTTCTGAATAGGCCGATGGTTTCAAACTATGCCGATGGTGATGACCTCCACCTAGGCACCTCACTTCCACACAACTCCAGCGCACACCTTGGATCAGGCCCATGGCAGGAAATGATAGGCAACGATTGAGTTTTTATAACTCACGTCCTCCTTATAGACAGTTGCTGAGTGTGCATAACTGAAAACTACAGCCACGTTTTGGGTGATAGAAACCGCTCTTGCAAAATCAATTGTCCTTGCTTGGTGCAGACACAAGACTCTTGGAATTCGATGAGATTACATACTAACTGCCTTAATAGTATGGCGTGGCCGACAATGGACTCCCCTAAAGAATAGCTTGACCCAATAAGAAATTACACCTGCTCAACAAACCTTTTCCCAACTCACATGCCACAGATGGAAGATATTAACATTTCTATTATTCAGTGCTAATGCCAATATGAAATGCCACAACCCTGAAAGGTTGTAATCGATGATCATCACTTGCGAACCCTAGAGCAATGAATATTTATCCAAAAATCATTATTGTCATCATAAGCTCTACAAATAGTAAACCTGATATTCTGACATTTATCAAACCTCTTGAAATTTGTTTTCGGAAGAAACTTCACAAATTTCCTCAATTGAACAATCAATCATTGCAGCACAAGCATAACCCCTAAATGGAGTCATCAGCATTCAACCTTGGGATGTCTTTCAATCCTGTAGTTGAAGTTCCTCATGAGGGGTTTCATCCTCACAAAGCCAAGACCTCAACCCAACCAGCAAACTCTTCTCAATATTTTCTCCAAACATGAATGGAAAAAAGCACACAAGAGTTATTTTTATACTTCCTCTCATTTCCCACGCCCAAGTTGGCATTTTAATTTATTTTATTTAATTAACTTTTATCCCCTTATGACTCCCTTAAGTTGGGCAGCCAACTTTATGATATAAAAATATCATTAAAAACCCCTTATAACTCCCTTATCATAAAGTCACTTAAAACATATAAATAACGCTAAAGTTAAATCTTTTAATTTAACTTTAATATTTACATTATTTAACTTAAAGCTCTGGAGCACAAAAATTACAAGGATAAAACCATGGTAAGAATCTGCCGACATTCCCAACATAGAAATATTGCCAAATGACTAGGTCGATGACCACCCTATGACTTACTAAAAATAGTGTGGACAAAGTGTCCAAAGAATGCTCTAAAAGACACACTGCGAAAACCCTGGAATGTACTGCGCTGGGAAACACCAATTAAACCCAAATGGTTGATTGACAAGCCACAAATGCCCTCAGAGGGGTCCCCTAACCACCATGTTAGTCTATGGGGACCAAGGTGATAGACTAACCACAACTCTTGTTGACTACCTAGGAAGGGGACATTACAACATTCTATTTGATGAGTAACAAGCTTGGAGAGCCAAGAGAGTCTTGTAACCAATTCACAAAAATGCTTGTGGACCAATGAACGCAACATTTGTCACCCGTGCCAAGTATTTTCTTTTGTTTGTTGATGATGAAAATGTGGGTGTATTTTCTGAAATTAAAATTAGACGTGTTGAAAGAATTTCATAAGCTCAAAGCAAGAATTAGACGTGTTGAAAGAATTTCATAAGCTTAAAGTAAGAATTAGACGTGTTGAAAGAATTTCATAAGCTCAAATTAAAATTAGACGTGTTGAAATTAAGGTCTACCATTGGCACAAGCAGGCGCATTACACCTTGACTGCATAATAAGGAGAGCTCATCACTTCTCCTTCAGTCCACACACAGATGACTTGATGATGCACAAGTGTGGGTTTGCTCAGGATTTATACCATCTATTTTGGGATGGAGCATTTCCATCTTCGGAAGATGGAACAAGAACCTGCAGGTCTCCAACTCTGTTTCTTTCAAATGGTAGTATATGATAGGATATCTTTACTTTGTTGTCGGCCGTAGTCGGCCTTGGTCGTAGTCGGCCAATTGTTAATAAAACTATAGATTAGTAAAGAATAATAATGTCATGTACTTTCGGGAAAGCATGTTCAGATTAATGTTAATGTTAATGTTAATGTTGTTATGAAGCGTCGTGTCGGTTGGTTATCTAACCACCGCCGAACGTTATATGTAGCCTGTTGAGATAGTCGGGAGGATGTTATGAGTTATGTGCCGATAGTTATATTGTCAAGCAATGCTGATACTCTTTTGTACATGATATTTCTGATGATGAATAAAGTTTCTGGTGTTCAAATATAATATCTTTCAGTCTATTGTTTATCCTATGTTCTGCACATGACTAGTTTGCCAGTAGTACGTAAGATTTGAATCCCATTCCGTAGGCAAACATTTGGCGCCGTTGCCTGAACGGACTAGGGCATCATCTACCATGGCAGCGTAATGGGTCAACCAACCGAAGAACCTGTAAATGCTAATGAGGAATGGGAAGACTCATTGACAGAAGATCTGGTAAATTTGTGGAAAATATCGCTACGTGACCACGTGCATAGACGTGACCACGTGCGTAGGGAATCCCTCATTCGGGAGATCCCTGAGGAAGTCATCTGGGATCGACTGGAAGTGAACGACGAGGTGAACCACCTCCTGAATCGCATGCCCAGGTTACTAGCCCGCCATTTCATTATCTTGCAAGACTTGCGAGAAGAAGAAGATCGCGAGCGCCGACGGCAGCAAATCGTACAACATTGTGAAGACAGAACCAAACATGAGGAGGAAGAACGAGATACTAGTCGGCGTCGTACTTCCGGCAACCAGCAATGATCGCTTGAACAACTAATAAATGCCCGTATGGCCGAATAAGGACAAGAATAGAGTACCTGACGGGCACGGGACTTCGGAAGAGCAAGTTCGGCGATCACTCAGGCTGCAAGAGCAAGAAAATCTGCGAAGACGACTAAGGCAAGCCGGTAAGGAATTGGATGAAGACTTAATTGAAATAAATCAGAGCATAAAAAGAACATATGAAAACCTGACAAGAATAGACACATCCATTGAACGGGCGCACCACAATTTGTTAGAAGGAAGGGACGAAGACCCCTTCAGCACTCCACACGCAGGAAAATATAACCTTTATGCAAATGAAGATGATTTGAATAGCAGCATCAGACGATTTCGAGAGTTGTCCCTCTCGAACGACGACAACGAGTTAAGGAGGGGAAGACTAGAGCTTAAGACCCCAGGGCAGAGAGAGCATCGAAGAGATCCTGAGGAGACCCACGGTGTTGAGGACGCTGACGAAGGACGTGGGAGTGACTCGTACGTGGCCAAGAGTGCTAGTGACGCACAGGGACGTAGCGGGGAATCCACTAGTCTAATCGGGTCCAAAACACAGGGAGGTCAACCGGTAACGATGGCTCACCCGGATCGGCAAAAGTTGCCGAAATTCATGGGGAATGGCTCTGAGGATCCCGTACGGCACTGCAAGACATGCGAGACTATATGGATAGCCAGCGGGCAGGATGACCCCGACCAGTGGCTAAAGGCATTTCCAGCGACACTCAGAGACAGTGCCATTGATTGGTACTCGGAATTGGACCAAGCACAGAGAGCTACATGGAGGTTATTGAAAAAAGCTTTCCAGGAGGAGTTCAAACTTCTTCGAGATGACAGCGAGATCGTTGAGGAGATATACAATACCAAGCAAGGAAAGCACGAGAGTGTGCGGACCTATAACCGAAGACTCAAAGACTTGCTGGGAAATTGGAGGCACAGCCGGCTGATGGGTTGAAGAAAAGATGGTTCATCGAGGGCTTGCTTTCGCCATTAAGAAAGAAAATGAAAGTTGTACCTCCTTCATGTGTCTGTTGAAACGCCCTGTCAGGGCAATGGACATAGAAAGTGAAAATAAAACATCCTCCGAGGGAAAAAGAAACTGACGGCGAAGGAGAATGCGGACGGCAATGACAGTGAATCAAAGGCTATACAAAAGCACTTTCGGAAGGATATGATCACGAATGATAGAAAGAATTGAAGGCGACAAAGTCTGAGAGAAGCGGAGAAGCGTAGTTATGCAGTTGCAATAGGAAGGTCCTGCAATGACATCCCAAGAACTTATTTTGCAATATCTGCCAAGTGATGGGACATTCCGTCAAGGAATGCCCATACAACTTAAAAGCTAGAAGTGCACAAGTACTCTTCGCGCAAGGAGAACCATCGACACCGCCGAACACACCACCAAAGCCCCAATACAATAGCAATGCATCCCCTGGAGGTTACAGAAGCAATAGAAGTCCGAGAAACATGATACAGTACGATGCAAAAGGAAGGCCTATGATCCAATGCAGGAAGTGCAACGAATGGGGCCACTTCGCCAGGGACTGCCAGAATGGTCAAGGTTCGGGAGGGAGATTGTGTAAGTGGTGTGGACCAGGCGATCATGAAGATAACGAATGCCTGAAGCAAAAGGGTATCCATATGCTGGAAGTAGAAGAACAAGAGGTACTGGCGATCACCAGAGCACAAGCAAAAAAGCCACTTACCCAGATCCATGTACGGAGAAACAAAGGATGAAGGAAGCAAAAACCGAAGTGGAACTGGCGATGGCGAAGGAAAACAAAGTACCTCTGGAGAAGCCAGGAACCTCTCGGCGGTCAGAGGCGGAAACCAACATCATACGGCAGGTACTGCAAACCACCATACCGATCAAAGTAACTGACCTTCTCCAGACTATGCCGCAGTTGGGACTGGCGATCACAAACGTCGTCGAGGATGGCAAGCAACCGCGATTGGAGGAACGAAGGAAAGAATTGATACCAGAACCGCCACCGTATGGTGAACAAATAATCGACCCGGTATTGCTCACAGCGAACATCGAGAAGATGCCAGCGGTCGTGCATATGGAAATCAGAGGGAATATCTTGACAAATACTATCGTCGATGGAGGATCCGGAGTCAACGTACTACCTGAAGACACATGGAAGAGTCTCGGGAAGCCTACACTTTGGCCACCGACATTCCAACTGGTGGGCGCTGATCAACATGGTATCAAGCCGTTGGGAACACTGATGGCGTAGAAGGTGACAATCGGCACACAACAGTTTTTGCTAAATTTTGTCGTCATCCCATTACAGAGGAAAGCATACGATGCACTACTTGGGAGAGGATGGCTGATAGCCGCGAAGGCAAATCATAATTGGAAGAGGAACACACTCTCGATTGAGAACAACGGGCGGAAGTACGTCA